>PVKU01014790.1:0-21308 GCA_004027475.1 Anoura caudifer | reverse complement strand
GTCATCCTGGGGCTCATCTCACTGGACTCCCGACTGCACACCCCCATGTACTTCTTCCTCTCCCAGCTGGCCACTGTGGACATAGCCTATGCCTGCAACACGGTGCCCCAGATGCTGGTCAACCTCCTGAGCCCAGCCCAGCCCATCTCCTTTGCTGGCTGCATGACACAGACCTTTCTTTTCTTGATTTTTGCTCATGGAGAATGTTTTCTCCTGGTGGTGATGTCCTATGATCGGTACGTGGCCATCTGCCTCCCCCTTCGGTATTCTACCATCATGAGCTGGAGAGTCTGTGTCACCCTTGCAGGGGCTTCCTGGACATTAGGAATCCTTCTGGCTATAGTAGATATGGTGTTACTCTTACCTTTACCCTTCTGTGGTCCCCAAATAGTGAATCACTTTTTCTGTGAAATTCTATCAGTTCTCAAACTTGCTTGTGCAGATACCCACCTTAATGAGGTTGTGGCTGTGGCTGTGGCAGCATCGGTGCTGGTGGGACCACTATCCACAATTGTGGTTTCTTACGGTCACATTGTATGGGTGGCTTTGAAGATCCCGTCGGCGGAGGGGCGCAGGAAAGCTTTCTCTACCTGCTCTTCCCACCTCTGTGTGGTGGGGCTGTTTTATGGCACAGCCATTATCATGTATGTTGGACCCCAACATGGGGACCCCCAGGAGCAGAAGAAATACCTCCTCCTGTTTCACAGCCTTTTCAATCCCATGCTGAATCCCCTGATCTATAGTCTGAGGAACAGAGAAGTCAACGCTGCTCTGAGAAGGAGGCTGGAAAAGGTGAGACCCTTGTGAGAGCCTCACTGATAAAAAGTGACTGAGCATAGAGGGACCCGAGTAATCACCTCACCAGAGACATACACATGATACATAGAGATGTTCTAGTCTCAGGGCATCCTTTGCATGTTCTTGAACTTTTCCTGTGACTACCTCTTGAGAAAGCCCGTTCTGCTCCCTCCCTCTGAGAATGCTGCCAAAGAAAATGAACCCCTCTTCTAGCTCTCTGCTTAGTACATGTACTTGTATTGTGGTCCTTGGGGAATTTCTGAATAAGATGAAATAAGTTTATATATTCCATAATAAGGATTTGTAGATAAAATTTTACTGAATAAACTAAGGTATTGGCAGAATATTTAAACTATAGGAGTTGAGACTGATTCCATAATAATTATTGAAATATTTAAAATTTAGCAACTGTCATCTTCAAAAATTGGTGTACATTTAAAATATTTGGTTGTTTTCCTGCATATGTCTATGGCAGTGATGTTGTCTGAGGCATCAAGAACTTAAATTAGGAAGAGCATGAGCCAGGACTGCAAGGGAAAGAGGATTAAGGGTGTAACTCTGATGGAACTAACAAGAAGAGAACCCTGGATGACGTCAGGCTGAAACACACAGACACATGGGAGCTTTCTCTGCCACTGTGTTTTTCTGCCTGTGCAGCATAGGTGGAGATCCAGGATGTTGGAGAGGAGAGGAAGAAGGCAGAATGGACGTACCTAAGAGTCCTTGGCAGAATTAACATTTTCTCTCATTGGTTTGGTCACTTTTCTCCTATGGGAAATGACCAAAGCTTAGAACATTCTCACAAATAAGGGCAGACTGTTTAATTGCTGTGATGACTGTTTGACTAATGATATGAGAGCTATAAGTGATCAATAATAATTTGCTCTTTAAAGTAATAGGTATGAGGTAAGTTAAATAACCATATTACTCAAACATGAAACTCCTACACAATTATAAAGTGATAGAACACATTTAAGAGGTAACGGGAAAGGATGTATAAAGAGACTTTTTCAAAGCTTTCTTCAAATTATATATGAAATTCACCCTGAACTCTTAAAATGGGAGAAAGGGAAATATTTACTTTCAAAATAATATTTGTGTGTGTGTGTGGGAAAAGATCTTAAAGAGGAAAAATTAAGGATTTCTTTCTTACAAAGGGTTCATTTTGTAAGGAAGTCTGCTATGTAGATAAACATTAGTACCTAAAAAAAAAAAAAAAGAAGATAAAAGCAATGAATTTGAATTTAGATAAAGCTGGGATTTTTTCCAAGTTCTTGTTGCTAGATGTGCAGATTGATGCATTATACTGAAAATGTTTGGAATTTACATTTGCTATATATACAATAAATTCATTTAAGATATCTGCCTTAAGGGTTAAGTGCCAGAGAAATAGGTCTTGATGCATTCATGAAACATGAAGAATGTAGAGATCTTTCTTTAGACAAAGCCTCAATGTTGTGACTTGCATATAGGTGTGGATCAAAACTCCACGTTAGCCATGAGAAGCAGACATAGAGTGATCGAGGCAGTCTGCTACGAGTTGTTAGTATTTTTAATAGGACATGCTTTAGTACATAGATATGAGATTGAAATGATTCCATATGAACTTTGTTGATTGATTTCAGCACAGTTTACATTAGCCAAGTGCTGGAAGCAACCTAAGTGCCCATGTGTGAATGAATGGATCAAAAAACTATGTAAATTTACACAATGGAATTCCATGCAGCAGAAAGAAAGAAGGAGCTCCTAAGCTTTGTGACAGCATGGACGGAACTGGAGAGCATCATGCTAACTGAAATAAGCCAGGTGGTGTAAGGCAAATACTATATGATCTCACCTTAAACTGGAACCCAATCAACAAAACGAACAAGCAAGGAAAATACAATCAAAGACATTGAAACTGGGAAGAGGCTGACAATGACTAGAGGGGAGAGAGGAGGGGATAATGAGGGTAAAGGATGAATGGTTTATAGGAACAATTATGAAGGACACTTGCACAATGACAAGGGGAGTGGAAAGAGAGGAAGGAGGTAAGGACAGCTGGGGTGGTGGGGAGGGATGAGGGGAAAAGGTAGAAACTGTACTTGAACAACAATAAAAAATGTTAAAAAAAAAAAACAAGAGAAATGTTTAGAGGAATTCATGTTCATTTTCCAAATCAGTTGCAAAAACAGTTCTATAATCATGAGGAGGGGATCACTCAAAGGTGTGAGTATGGTGATTTGGGGGCCACAGCAGACGTAGTTATGCAAGTTAGGTCATTCACTTATTGATGCACCGCTCATACTGGTCCATGTTAGTGTAAGTAGGGATGCCTTAGAAACACAGAAAAGTCAGCGCCAGCTCCAGCAGCAAATCTGCTCTGTAAGACCACCTGGAGGTGTACTCGCAGTGTGAACAGGAAAAGAGGTCTTACTGAGAAAGAAGACTGCTAGCCCAGTCACCTCTCAGTGTTCTTTATTAAGCCTCCAGTTTCTAACTAGATGTCTCCTCTGAATGAAGTATTTTAACAACTTAGTTTCTTTCCCAATGTGCTTTAAGAGTTTAAAGAAAAAAATAAAGACCAAACATGATCAGAACACAAAATATAAGTATCTTTGTAAGAATTCTCAGATGCTTTAAAAATAATTACCCAATGTATCAGGACAAATATAATAGTAAATATTAGAATGAAAGAACATACAATTGGTTAATAAAATTATATAGGTTTCAGCCCTGGCTGATGTGGATAAGTAAATTGAGTGCTTGCCTGTGAACCAAAGAATCACCAGTTCGATTCCCAGTTAGGACACATGCCTGGATTGCCCGTTAGGTACCCGACAGGGGGCACACAAATTATTAACAAAATTAATACAGGGTGTGTAGAGGAAAGGGGAGAAGGAGAAACCTGCAGACTTTGTGGGAGCCAAGCTCACAGTTTACAATCCTGGGAGCAAAGTGCTGAGCCAGTAGCGAGCAAAGGGCAGAGCTGGTCATTGGTCTCAGAGAAACCATTTGGGCTGTGTGTGGTCCCAGGAACTTTTGAGTGTTGAGCTGTGAGTTATGTAGATGTACAGACTCTTTACATGTTCTCCAGTGTCTTTCACCTGCACTTACCCCTGGTTAGTCCAGGTCTGTGTCATTTCCCTCATGAGAATGCTTATCCTGACACAGGACATTGTACCAGACGCTGTAGGTGACTAGTAGAGTGTGGCTGGCTCTCCTGCCTTGGTGGCAGACTGACTTTTACTGATTCCTTCCACCTTTCAAACACAGTGGTCGGGGATGGGTCCCACTGACTTTAGGTGGCCTCTGAGGATGTTACCAGAAAGTGTGACTTCTAACCCACTTTGAGGTGAGGTTGGCCACTTGCTTACAGAGTCTTTCTTGGTCTCACACTGAGAGTGACCAGGAGACTTGATTAGCAGAGTAAGTGTGTGCCCTTCCCTTGGGGAGTAATGTTTACTCCATGTGACCTTTTTTCCCCCATTAAAATTATCTTTAATATGAAAGTTATAAACTCATATTTAATAAAATTATGTGATCAATTTTAGCTCTTTAACTCAATGAGCTATTTATACAGTCATTAAAATATGACTGTATAGATTTTACAGATACATAGGAAAGAGTTATAAGATTTAAAAGGAAAATGTAAACTAATGATTGCAAATGTCATGAAACTGGAATTATGGTATATATATGCAGTAAGTAGTGAAATCTAAGACATATAGTAGTATAGTATTGGTTGTAGGGTGGTAGGATGATGACTGTTTATAACTTTTAAAAACTATGTTTTGTGCTATAGGAAGGTTTGGAGATGTCAGATCACTATGTTTACACCCGAAGTAATCTAACCAGTACAAGCTTGTACACCAACTGGCTTAAATTAAGATATACATGAAAATTTAAAAAATGGAAATAAATTTAGGTACTGAAGTTCATAAGAGGTAAAAAAACCTCTTAATTTTATCTCTGCCTTTCTTTTAAATACTATGGCATAAAAGATCATTTCAAAAAGCCACCCAACCCTTACTTACCTCCTGTGGGGAGCAGAGTTCACTGAGTATGAAGATCAGATGGGCTCTTATCAGAACAGCTAAGGTATCTGTCCATCCCTCACCCAGGGCTGTGCACTACACATCCATAGCACATAACACACAACGTCTCATCCAACCATGTTGACCAGTCCATGAAGAACGTCCCATTATCAGTCTGTTGTATGTGTGCACGTACCAGAAAGTAGCAAATGTCCGACTTTTACTGAGTCTCTGTCACTGCCGAGCCCTCCTTCCCTCTGGTCCTCAGCCCTTACCGAGCAGCACACGCTCTCCTCTGCGTCTGCGCTGTCAGAGTGATGTAGACGGGACCTTAGAGGGAAGGCCTGTGGCTCACAGGGCTGCCTGTGAGCAGCTGGCACATTCCCTTCAAGGTGAGGAATCACCAAACCTCTTTGTGCATCCCAGCTAAACCGCATCTTCCCGTTAGTGTTTTTAAGTAATTCTTGTGTCTGTCCCTTAATGAACTCCAGCATGAGTGATGTGGAGGTTGTTCTTTATTGATAAACTTGAGACCCCAGTATCTGGTATCCATCTTACAACTTTTCTTAATCAAATTGGGACATCTGGACAAAGATTTTTATTTTTAATTCTCACAAAAGGACATGCTTATTGAATTTTTAGTGAGAGGGGAGGGGAGAGACAGAGGCAGAGAATCAAAAATGTGAAACACATCTATTGGTTGCTTCCTGCATGTGTGCTGACTGGGAACAAACCTGCATCCTAGGTGTATATGGGCTCTGACCAGGAATCAAGCCCCAAACTTTCAACTTGCAGGCGGACACTCCAACCTACCAGGCCACAACAGCCAGAGCCAATTACTGATTTTAGTGGCGTCCAATTGTTTACGTTGTGACTTAGGGTACGCTAAAGCAGACTGGGAACCTGGAGCAGGGAAAAGGACCTTGCTCCTTCTTGTCTTCCCACTGCTCTTGTCAGCCTTGCCCAACAGCTCTTGGCAGTGGCGCTGAAGGCCCCCTGCCCAGCCTTAGATACTCAGCATCCCAGAGCCAGCCCTGTCATTCCTGGCTGGGGCCACAGGGGTGCAGGGGCACCCCTTCTCCTCATAGGGTTAAGTCTGAACCCCAACTCCTCTGCCCTTCTGGATTCTAATCACCCAGGCTTTCCTCTGTGCCCTTGAACCCCAGGGATGGCAGCTTCACACAGTTCTGCTTGTTCATGCGCAAGCTGTGTTTACTGTTGTAGTGCCCCAGTATCCTTGTAACCATTGTGTTGTACCAAAGTCTCTCTACTATCGTATGACACCAGCATGGTTTCTGTTCCCTGTTGAATTCCTATCTGATTCAAAAAGAAAAAATGCAGAAGATACATGTTCCTGTGAGGTGAGAGATAAAACTCAGCCAAGACTGAGGATGGGAAAACCCTATGGGCCCCATCTGCCATGGGTACCACCTACTCTATTTGGAGGATTAGTAGGTGGGGGAATTGAGTTCTTGAGCCATAGTGAATGCAAGGTGTGGTCATTGCGATGTGTGAAGGAGTCCCAGGAATCATTCTAGAGCTTCTAAGTGGATGAACATCAACCCCACAGCGAGTAAAGGAATCACCAAGGCCACCATCTTGCCACACATGTCCCTGTGGAGAAAGCAGAGATTAGTCCCTGGAGAGCCCCTTTCCCCTGGAAGGGAGCCAATGGCAGTGTGCTCAGCAGGTTTTTATCCCTCCCTACACTGAACACTTCAGAAGTACATTGAGAGGTGGTGGAGTGGAGCAGAGAATAAAGCATCTCTTCTTGTTTGGGCAACTTTTCTCCTAAGAGGTCCTCATGGGATGGCAATTTCAGAACCAACTCACAGATAGTATTCTCCTTATTAATGTGTTTTTGGTCAACCCAAGTGACATCCAGCTGGTGTTCTCGTGTTTATCTGTAAGTCTGTGGTAAGTTTCCTGTGTTGTCCAGTCTTTGTTCACTATTCAATTTCAGACAGGCTGTGATGAAAAATCACAGTGCAGCACGGAATTGTTACTGTCTGTCATGTGTTTACTGTGTATAGACTTAGCTAATAGGATCATTTAAGTCACCATCTCGTTTGGAGACACATAGTACGGATCGTTTACTTTCATACGTTTAGTGTAAAATTCCTTGTTTAAATGATAAGACACATTAGCTGTTTCAGAGAGTTGTTTGAAAGTGTTTCCATTATCTCATGAAACTCAGTCATGTTGTCAAGAACTAATGCACCAAATTGACCATAAAAGGAGTTGTTTACAGAAGAGCATCAGGAAGGTTTTATTTTTGAAAGTGAACTTCCACTAGGTGAGTTATTTGAATATGAGAATTATCATCTTTTGAGTCTTCTTAACAGACTTGTCACTCCAAGCAGGTTCTGTACACCAGCAGATAGGAATTGTCTTGTATGTCCTCAGCCAAGACATGTGGACGAACATGGAATATGTTTAGTAACTAACTGTGGATGTTTGTTCTGTGTTTTAGCTCCTTGCAGCAGGTAGGAGGGAGATGAGGTGACAGTCACTGGTCCTTCTGCTTTAGTTTATTGTGTCCTGCATCACAGGATATATTAGAAATAGCGCTGCTGTCTTCGTTCACCCCAAATGTGGCAGCAAAACTGAAACAAAAATGGCTAAGGGGTTTCTATACATTTAGGACAAATGATTCTTATAGTTGGAAGAGACCTGAGCATTTTTCTTGCTCGCCCTCTCCCATATCATGGGAATCCAAATCTCTGAGTTAAGCACTCACTGACATAAAGCTCGGTCCTGCTACAACAAGCAGCTTTCTTCAGGAACGTGATTGCAACTGTTATGGCGTCACTTCTTGGACTAAGATAATATCATCTCCCAGTGTTTCTGCTGTGAATTCTGATTCTTCCTTGGAAGCAGGGTCAAACCTTCACACTTTTGTTTATCAAAGCTTGCAAATATTAACTTATCAGGAAATTTGAATGGACAATTGACGTATAACTGCAATTATGAGTTTTTGTGAGGTTCTTATTTTAGTGAAATTGAGATGGATGCTGGACTGAAGAAGGATATGGACTCAGAGAGACAAGGACACGGAAACAGTGGTTTCATAGTTCCAAGTGAAACCTCGGAATTCCCACCCTGGTGCAAGTTTGTTTCTAAATATTGATAAGCTACAGAAAGTAAAGATTTGTGATGATAGAATTTTCATGTCAGAGTCAAGCTATACAGTATGTTAAGGGTTCTGTGGATATGAATATATCATTAGAGCTTTAGCTCAAGCCTTGGATATTGATCAGTAGTTTTAAATCCCAGGCTAAGACCCATCAAGAAATCATTCAACCAGCATTTTACTAGTGAAGTAGATTAAAAAATAAGAAAATAGCAACTAGTCTCCCACAAATAAGGATTGAAGTGCATGTGTGTGTATATACTTATGTGTGTAAATATACATAACATATAAATTCTGCAGATACCTACAGGCATAGAATATAAATATATAAGGATAAGAATATAATAAAGATTATATTCATACAATATGCACATGATATTCACATGATATACACACATGACAGTAAGTATCAAGTGTGTGCATATACGTGTGTAACTATATGCATAACATGTACTTTACACATACAGGCATAGAGTATGAATATTCATGTAGGGATAAGTATATGGCAGGTAATATCTCACCATAAAGCAGCATGATCAGAGTAGAATGTCTGTGAGTACAAAAGTCAAATGACAGAGTTCTCTCCCTTAAATCCAGCTAAAGTGGTGGCGGTCTGCCTGCCCTGCTCTCAACTTAATTCAAGATGAAGCTGCCACTAAAAATTACAAGGCTAACACATAAGTCATCTAATGAAGGCACAAATCTGTGAGATCCCCTGATAGGAGGATCTCCCACAGGCTCCTGGTCCTCCTTCCCACCCTCACATGTGGGTGCAGACCCAGGCCCACAGCCCCCTCCCCACGGTGACTGTGGGTGCACTGCAGGTGGGGACTCCTCCCAAGTGAGCCTCCAAAGCACTTGTGCTGACTGAGGAAAGTGTCCACTGTAGGGAGGCAGTAGGCAGGTTAACGTGTTTTCAAGAGTGGTGGAAGTCTGGAAATAAAGGTAAGATTTACTGAACACTATAATAGAACACTGATATTTAATTTATCAAGGTGAAAAACATTCCTTCTGTGTCATTTGCAGTGCATAGTACATACTTAGTAACTAAGAGGATACAAGTGTCAGTGAAGATGTTTTCTTAGGAAGGAAATGATGACACACTCACACAGGTCTACCATGTTAAACAGATCCCTTGGGCATTCAGACTCTTGTCTCTTTCCCAGGAAAATGGGGGGCAACCAGACTTCTGTCACAGAGTTCCTCCTGGTGGGATTCCCGCTCAGCCCAAGGATGCAGGTGTTCCTGTTTGGGCTCTTCTCTGTGTTCTATGCCTTCACCCTGCTGGGCAACGGGGTCATCCTGGGGCTTGTCTCACTGGACTCCCAACTGCACACCCCCATGTACTTCTTCCTCTCCCAGCTGGCCACTGTGGACATAGCCTATGCCTGCAACACGGTGCCCCAGATGCTGGTCAACCTCCTGAGCTCAGCCCAGCCCATCTCCTTTGCTGGCTGCATGATGCAGACCTTTCTCTTCTTGATTTTTGCTCTCACGGAATGTTTTCTCCTGGTGGTGATGTCCTATGATAGGTACGTGGCCATCTGCCTGCCCCTTCGGTATTCTACCATCATGAACTGGAGAGTCTGTGTCACCCTAGCAGTGACTTCCTGGACTTTAGGAATCCTCCTGGCCCTAGCACAAATGGTGTTACTCTTACCGTTGCCCTTCTGTGGTCCCCAGAAAGTGAACCACTTTTTCTGTGAAACTCTAGCCATTCTCAAACTGGCCTGTGCAGACACCCACCTTAATGAGGTACTGGTTTTGGCTGCGGCAACGTCGGCCCTGGTGGGGCCAGTGTCCGCAATTGTGGTCTCCTATGGTCACATTCTACGTGCCGTCCTGAAGATCCAGTCGGCGGAGGGGCGCTGGAAAGCTTTCTCCACCTGCTCTTCCCACCTCTGTGTGGTGGGGCTGTTTTATGGCACAGCCATTATCATGTATGTTGGACCCCAACATGGGGATCCCCAGGAGCAGAAGAAATACCTCCTCCTGTTTCACAGCCTTTTCAATCCCATGCTGAATCCCCTGATCTATAGTCTGAGGAACAGAGAAGTCAACGCTGCTCTGAGAAGGAGGCTGGAAAAGGTGAGACCCTTGTGAGAGCCTCACTGATCAAAAATAACTGAGTGTAGAGGGACCCGCGTAATCACCTCACCAGAGACATACACATGATAAATAGAGATGTTCTAGTCTCAGGGCATCCTTTGCATGTTCTTGAACTTGTCCTGTGACTACCTCCAGAGAAAGCCCATTCTGCTCCCTCCCTCCGAGAATGCTGCCAAAGAAAATGAACCCCTCTTCCAGCTCTCTGCTTGGTATGTGCACTTGTAATGTTGCCATGAGGAAATATCTGAATAAGATAAAATAAATTTATATATTCCATAATAAGTATTTGTAGATAAAATTTTACTGAATAAATCAAGGTATTGGCACAATAATTAAAATACAGGAGTTGAGATTGATTCCGTAATAATTACTGAAATCTTTTAAATTCATCAACTGTCATCTTCAAAAAATTGGTCTACATTTAAAATATTTGGTTGTTTTCCTGCATATGTCTATGACAGTGATGTTTTCTGTGGCTTCAAGAACTTAAATTAGGAAGAGCATGAGCCAGGACTTCTGGGAAAGAGGATTAAGGGTGTAACTCTGATGGAACTAACAACAAGAAGAGAACCCTGGAGGATGTCAGGCTGAAACACACAGACACATTGGAGCTTTCTCTGCCACTGTGTTTCTCTGCCTTTGCAGCGTAGGTGGGGATCCGGGATGGTGGGGATGAGAGGAAGAAGGCAGAATGGACGTAGCTGAGAGTCCTTGGCAGAATTACACATTTTCTGTCATTGGTTTATCACTTGTCTCCTATGGGGAGTGATCAAAACTTAGAAAATTCTCACAAATAAGGGCAGACTGTTTAATTGCTGTGATGACTGTTTGACCAATGATACAAGACTATAAATTATCAGTAATAATTTGCCTTTTAAAGTAAGATATATGAGGTGAGTTAAATAACCACTTTAGTCAAACATGAAACTCCAACATAGTTATGAATAGAACATAGTTTAAGAGGTAACGGGAAAGGATGTATAGAGACTTTTTCAAAACTTTCTTCAAATTATACATGAAATTCACCCTGAACTCTTAAAATGGGAGAAAGGGAAATATTTAAAATAATATTTGTGTGTGTGTGTGTGAAAAGATCTTAAAGAGGAAAAATTAAGGATTTCTTTCTTACAAAGGATTAATTTTGTAAGGAAGTCTGCTATGTAGATAAACATTACTACCTAAAAAAAAAGATATTAAAAGCAATGAATTTGAATCTAGATAAAGCTGGGATTTTTCCAAGTTCTTGTTGCTAGATGTGCAAATTGATGCATTATACTGAAAATGTTTGGAATTTACATTTACAATATATACAATAAATTCATTTAAGTTATCTGCCTTAAGGGTTAAGTCCCAGAGAAATAGGTCTTGATGCATTCATGAAACATGAAGAATGTAGAGATCTTTCTTTAGACAAAGCCTCAATGTTGTGACTTGCATATAGGTGTGGATCAAAACTCCACGTTAGCCATGAGAAGCAGACATAGAGTGATCAAGGCAGTCTGCTGCGAGTTGGTCAGTATTTTTAATAGGACATGCTTTAGTACATAGATATGAGATTGAAATGACTCCATATGTACTTTGTTGATTGATTTCAGCACAGTTTACAATAGCCAAGTGCTGAAAGCAACCTAAGTGCCCATGTGGGAATGAATGGATCAAAAAACAATGTAAATTTCCACAATGGAATTCCATGCAGCAGAAAGAAAGAAGGAGCTCCTAAGCTTTGTGACAGCATGGATGGAACTGGAGAGCATCATGCTAAGTGAAATAAGCCAGGTGGTGAAAGGCAAATACTATATGATCTCACCTTAAACTGGAACCCAATCAACAAAACGAACAAGCAAGGAAAATATAACGAAAGGCATTGAAACTGGGAAGAGGCTGACAATGACTAGAGGGGAGAGAGGAGGGGATAATGAGGGTAAAGGGGGAATGGTTTATAGGAACAATTATGAAGGACACTTGCACGATGAGAAGGGGAGTGGAAAAAGGGGAAGGAGGTAAGGACAGCTGCAGTGATGGGGAGAGATGAGGGGAAAAGGTAGAAACTGTACTTGAACAACAATAAAAAATGTTAAAAAAAAAAACAAGAGAAATGTTTAGAGGAATTCATGTTCATTTTCCAAATCAGTTGCAAAAACAGTGATCTAGTCATGGGGAGGATATCACTGGAAGGTCTGAGTATGGTGATTTGGGGCCACAGTAGACGTTGTTACACCAATTAGGTTGTTTACTTATTCATGCACCGCTCATATTGGTCCATGCTAACATGAGTAGGGATGCCTTAAAAACACAGAAAAGTCAGCGCCAGCTCCAGCAGCAAATCTGCTCTGTAAGACCACCTGGAGATGTATTCACAGTGGTGAACAGGAAAAGAGGTCTTACTGAGAAAGAAGACTGCTAGCCCAGTCACCTCTCAGTATTCTTTATTAAGCCTCCAGTTTTTAACTAGATGTCTTCTCTGAATGAAGTATTCTAACAACTTAGTTTCTTTCCCAATGTGCTTTAAGTGTTTAAAGAAAAAAGAAAGACTAAGCATGATCAGAACACATAAGTATCTTTGTAAGCATTCTCAGATGCTTTAAAATTAATTACCCAATGTATCAGGACAAATATAATAGTAAATATTAGAATAAAAAGAACATACAATTGGTTAATAAAATTATATAGGTTTCAGCCCTGGCTGATGTGGATAAGTAAATTGAGTGCTTGCCTGTGAACCAAAGAATCACCAGTTCAATTCCCAGTTAGGACACATGCCTGGATTGCCCGTTAGGTACCCGACAGGGGGTACACAAAAGGGAACCACACAGTGATGCTTCTCTCCCTGTCTTTCTCCCTCCCTTCATCTCTAACAATAAATAAAAAATGTTTTTAATAAAATTATATAGGTTTCAGCTGTACAGTTCTGTAATACATCATCTCTATATTGTTTTGTGTGTTCACCACACTGAGTCAAGTCTCATTCCCTCACCATTTATTGCCCCTTTACCCTCTTCTACCTCCCCCCACTCTTCTCTCCCTCTGGTGATAACCATACTGGTGTCTGTGTCTATGGCTTTGATATATTTATTTATTTTTGCTTAATCCCTTCAACTTTTTAACTCAAGGCCCTAACTCTGTCTCCTCTGATACCTGTCAGTCTGTTCTCTATCTGTAAGCTTTCTTTATATTTTATGGTAAAGCTTTGAGAAAATAGGTAATACCACACAGTGTTTATTTCATACATGACAATTTGGTACATAATTACAGAGATGTACACCACAAGTTTATTTCAATGCAGTAATTCCCATTTAAAGAATATATCTGCAATTCTGGCCAAGATGGAGGTGTAGGTGGACACACTATGCCTTCTCATACAACCAGAATTGAGGACAACAAAGATTTAGAAACAAGAAAACAACCACAACTGATAGAAAAGTGAACTGTACGGAAGCCTGACAGCCATTCATCCAGATCAGTAAGAGGGGCAGAGTCACAGCAGGAAAAAGTGGAGGTTTGAAGACCTGGGCACGCAGGTAGTGGCTGGCAGATCCAAGGCATACAGGCGGTAGCTAGTAGACCCCGGGCACAGGGTGGCAATGGGCAGACCCAGTGAGGCTGCACAAGGTGGCTGGCTGAATAGGCAGTCCCACATTAACACGCAGATAGTCCAGGTGAAAATGAAGAGCAAGACAGGCCTTGCAACCCAGGGCCCCAGCGCCAGGAAATAAAACCTAAAAGCACTGATTGAAAACACTTATGGGGGTTGAGGTGCCGGGAGAGACTCCCAGCCTCACAGGAGAGTTTGTTGGAGAGACCCACAGGGTCCTAGACATACACAAGCCCACCCACATGGAAATCAGCACCAGAAGGGCCCAATTTGCTTGGGGGAAGCGGCGGAAGGGACTGAAATTGGAGAGAGAGTGGAGCAAGTGCCATTGTTCCCTCTCAGACCCTGCCCTCACATGAAACATCACAACCCAGGGACTGGGCTGCCCCGCCCTGCGGAACACCTAAGGCTCCACCCCTTATTATGTAACAGCCACCACCAGAGCAACAACAACAAAAAAAAACCCCACCCCAAAATGGCTCAAACAGGAGAACAGATCAAATTCCCAGAGCCAATTCATCTAAGCCACCAAGAGATAGCCAACCTATCAGATGCACAGTTCAAAGCCTTGGTGATCAGGATGCTCACAGAATTGGTTGAACTTGGTCACAAATTAGATGGAAAAATGAAGGATACAATAAATGAAATGAAGGCAAATGCACAGGGAACCAATAGTGATTGGAGGAAAACTGGGACTCAAATCAATGGAGTGGACCAGAAAGAAGAAACAAACATCCAACCAGAAAAGAATGAAGAAACAAGGATTCAAAAAAATGAGGAGAGGCTTAGGAACCTCCAGGACATCTTTAAACATCCCAACATCGGAATAGTAGGGGTACCAGAAGGGGAAGAGGAAGAGCAACAAGTGGAAAACTTATTTGAACAAATAACAAAGGAGAACTTCCCCAATCTGGCAAAGGAAATAGACTTCCAGGAAGTCCAGGAAGCTCAAAGAGTCCCAAAGAAGTTGGACCCAAGGAGAAACACACCAAGGCACATCATCATTACATTAGTCAAGATTAAAATGAAGGAGAGAATTGTAGAAGCAGCAGGGGATAAGGGGACAGTCACCTACAAAGGAGTTCCCATTAGACTGTCAGCTGATTTCTCAAAAGAGACCTTCCAGGCAAGAAGGAACTGGAAAGAAGTATTCCAAGTCATGAAAATCAAGGACCTACATCCAAGATTGCTCTATCCAGCAAAGCTGTCATTTAGAATGGAAGGAAAGATAAAGTGCTTCTCAGATAAGGTCAAGTTAAAGGAGTTCATCATCACCAAGCCCTTATTATATGAAATGTTAAAGGGACTTATCTAAGAAAGGATAAAAAATATGACAGTAAAAATACAGCAAACTCACAGATATTAACAACCACACCTAAAACAAAAACAAACTAAGCAAACTTCTAGAACAGGAACAGAACCACAGAAATGGAGATCACATGGAGGGTTAGCAATAGGGGAGTGGGAGGAGGAGAGAGGGGGACAAGGTACATCGAACAAGTAGCACAGACAGCGGGTAGAAAATAGACACGGTGAGGGCAAGAATAGTGTGGGAAAAGTAGAAGCTAAAGAACTTATGACACATGGACATGAACTAAAGGGGAAAATGTGGGTGGGAGGGGGTGTGCAGGGTGGAGGGGAATGATGAGGGAGAAATGGGACAACTGTAACAGCATAATCAATAAAATATATTTTAAAAATATAAATACACTTATAATATGAAAAAAATAAAATAAAAATATAAATAAATAAAAAATAAAGAATTTATCCAAGGAAATCATTATGTGAGTAAAGATTCTCTTTGTGGTGTTAGTTTCTAGTAGCTAAATATTGAAAACACCCAAGATTTCCAATACTAGGAGACAGGTAAAATACATATTTATATGGAATGTGCATATTAAATAATACCTTCTTAAAAGTCAGGTTTTGTGTATTTATTGGCTTGCAATATATTTACAATTAATGTTAAATAAAAAAAGATTAGTAATGTCATGTGTATAATGTACAATTATTGAGAGAAAACTCAGTGATAATAAAGAGAATGTTTTTCTTCTACACGCTTATTTGATGTTTCAAATTGAACTATGATGAATTGTCTCTATAACAAATATACATATATAATGTATTGTCTACTTAACAAGTATACAAATTTTGAAAATTATAGTTTTAAAAGCAGAAAATTTATGAAACAAATAGAGGTTTATAAATCTGAGCATATATAGATAAGAAAAGATTATGAACTGAAATTATGGAGAATCCAAAAAAATAGGAATCAAGCTATGCATTAAAGAAGAAGACAAAGACATTTGGAAAAGGGAGGTGATAGGTGTCCCATGAAATAACACAAGCCGGAAAGTGGAATGGGAGGTAGGGGGAAGGGAAAGGAACATGCATCACAGGAATAACACATTTTTGAGGGCAGGTACTGAGACGTGAGCTTGCATCCTTATAGTCCAGCTCTGTTTGCACCAAGTACTCAGTTCTGAAGGGAAATAGCAGGCATTTGACTCCCTCCCCAGGTAGGCTACTTCTGGGATTTCTAGACTAGAAACAGTGGCAATACAGCAGAGTGGCATCCTGAAAACCATGTTAGGAGTAAACTACTGGATAGAACATTTTACAAACCATGACTCTTGAATGTGTAACTAGGCTTGAAAGAGAGTAAGTAAAACTCTGAAAAGACAAAAATGAGGCAGAATCAGCAAGTGAATGGGGAGATCTGATGCCAGCGCCTGGCTTAAAGTCACTTTTGGTTGCTCAGGTCTCAGGTTGAAATGATGGCAATGGCCTATGAGACCAGGCCTTTCCTATGCAAGTTGGGGAATTAGAGTACAGGTGCCTTCATGGAACTGGGTGCTCCCTGTAGTACCATGAGAGATACAGCAATAATAATAATTTCTGCCCAGTGGGAAGTATGGAGGGCAGAGGTCAATGAGCAGTATCTGCGAAGTGTTGAAAAACTGTCAAACCAAAAGTTTATATACAGGAAAATATTCTTCCAAAATTAAGGTAGAATGAACATGTTTTGAAACAAAAACACAAGTCAAAAATAAAACAAGGAAACAAACCCAAGCAACCAAGCGCAAGTCTTCACTGCCGGCAGGACCACATACAAATGACACTAAAGGATGTCATCTTTTTCCAGCTAAAGCAATGATTCCTCTTGGTAATGGTTAATAAGTAAATATTTTTTTCTGAATTTTAGGAATATGTACTTTGTTGATGATTTTCAGAAATGTCACTACATTATTGCAGGATGGTGGTGTTGTATGTAAATGTATCCTACTTGTAATTTGCTGAGATTTCTGTGCTCATGGGAGCATATCCTTCATCACAGTTGGGAAATGCTTAGAAATAATATCTCCAGTATTATCTTTTTCCCCACTTAATTTTTCTTTCTTCTTGAGCATACGTTAGAATACTTTTTAGCACTTTCAAAGATGTCTTTCTGACTCAGCTCCAGTTTTTCATTTTATGCCTGTATTTGATACTTTTCTGTTAATTTTCATTTGAGTTCATTGGTCCTGCTCTGTGTTGGGCGTAGCCTTCTGTTGTATTTGAGATTTTCTTAACTTCAGTCATTATATATTGCTGTTTCAGAATAAATAATTTTTTTCTTGTAGATTCTAATACTTCATGGAACTATTTTATTTTCATTCTTTATAATTTTGTTTCCCTTTGTGACATAAATTACAGTTATTTGAAGTCTTTTTTACTGCTGTTCTATTTCATTTGTTTCAATTTACCCCTGTTGCTCCCACAGTCAGTCCCCACCCTGGTGTTCATGTCCATAAGTCATTTGTACTTGTTCCTTGACCTTTCCCCTCCTTCCCTCCTTATCGCCCTCCCACTTCCCCTCTTGTCACTGTCAGTCTGTTCCTTGTTTCTATGTCTGTGGTTCTGTTTGCTTGTTTGTTTTGTTCATTAGGTTCACCTTGTAGGTGACATCATGTGGTATCTGCCTTTCACTGTCTGGCTTATTTCACTTAGCATAACACTCTTCAGTTGCATTCATGTTGTCACAAAAGGTAGGAGTTTGCTCTCTTTCGGTTGCATAATATTCCATTGTGTAAATGTCACACAGTTGTTTGATCCACTCATTTACTGATGGGCAGTAGGCTGTTTCCAGCACTTGGCTACTGCAAATAACACTGCTATGAACACTGAGGTGCATAGGTTCTTTTTGTACTGGTGTTGCATGCTTCTTAGGGTGTAATCCCAGCAGTGGCATCACTGGATCAAAAGACAGTTCCATTTTCAGTTTTTTGATGATATTGCATACTGTTTTCCACAGGAGTTGCACAAGTTTGCATTCTCACAAACAGTGCACTAGGGTTCCCTTTCACCACATCTTTGCCAGCAGTTGCTATTTTTTGATTTGCTAATGATGACCTTCTGAATGGTGTGAGGTGGTATTTCCTAGAGGTTATAATTTGCATCTCTCTGATTGCTACTGATGTTAAGCATCCTTTCATATGCCTATAGACCCTCTGTTTGTTCTCCTTGGAGAAGAGTCTGTTCAGGTCCTTTGCCCATTTTTTAATAGGATTGTTGGCCTTCCTGGTGGTGAGTCCTGTGAGTCCCTTATATATTTTGGAGATCAAACCCTTGTCTCAGGTATCAGTGGCAAATATGTTTTCCCACATAGTGAGTTTCCTTTTCATTTTGATGATGATTCCTTCAGCCATGCAGAAGCTTTTTAATTTGATGTAGTCCCATTTGTTTATTCTTTCCTTCATTTCCCTTGACTAGAAGGATATATCATCAAAAATATTTCTGCCTGGATATGTGAAATTTTACTGCCTACATTTTCCTCTAGGACTTTTATGATGTTATAGCTTATGTTTCAGTCTTAGGTCCCTTTTGAGTTAATACTGGTGTATGGTTTATGTTGGTGGTCTAATTTCATTTTTTTGCATATAACATTCTAGTTCTCCCAACAGTATTTGTTGAAGAGGCTATTTTTACTCCATTTTATGGTCCTGCCCCCTTCGTCAAATATTGTTGACCAAAGAGACATGGGTTTATTTGTGGGCTCTCTCTTCTGATTCATTGATCTATGTATCTATTCTTATGCCAGTGACAGACTGTTTGATTGCAGTGGCCTTGTAATATAGTTTGACATGAGGTATTGTGATCCCTCCTACTTTGTTCTTCTTTCTCACAATTGCTGAGACTCTTAGGGGTTGTTTTTGGTTCCATATATATTTTTGAAATCTTTGTTCTAAATCTGTGGAATATATCATTGGTGTGTTCATACAGATTGTATTGGATCTATGGCTTGCTTTAGGTAGTGTAGACATTTTAATGATGTAAATTCTCCCAATCCATGAACACCATATATTCTTCCATTTGTTTGTATTTTCCTTAATTTCTTACTTCAGTGTTGTCTAGTTTTCTGAGTACAGGTCCTTTACCTCCTTGTTTCAGTTTATTCCTAGGTGTACTGTGTTTTTCTTCTGGCTATAGTGAAGGGTATTTTTTTTCCTAGTTTCTGTTTCTGATATTTCATTGTTGGTGGACACAAGTGCTTTCAACCTGAATATTGACGTTGCATCCCACTATTTGGCAAATTTACTTATTAGGCTGAGAATTTTTTTGGTGGAGCCTATAGAATTTTCTATGTGCACTATAATGTCATCTGCAAACAATGACAGTTTTACTTCCTCCTTTCCAATTTGGATGCCTTTTATTTCTTTTTCTTGTCTGATCACTGCATCTTGAACTTCCGATACTATGTTGCATAAAAGTGGTGAAAGTGGACACCTTTGTCTTGATCTTATGAAGAAAGGTTTTAGATTTTGCCCATTGAGTGTGGTGTAGGCTGTAGATTTTTTTTTTCTTTTAGCAATTCCTTTTTATGTATTTTTTAAATTTATTTTAATTGTTGTTCTTGTACAGTTTTCTGTCTTTTGCTCCCATTCCAGCCCACCACCCCAGCCCTCCCACCCCCCTCCCATTTCCACCCCCGCTAGTTTTTGTCATGTGACCTTTATACTTGTTGCTCCAAACCCTTCCTCTTTTCCCCTGAAATTCCCTCCCCTCTCCCCTCTGGTGACTATCAACCCCTTCTCAATTTCAGTGTCTTTGTTTATATTCTGTTTGTTTGTTTGTTTGTTTGTTTGTTTTTTATTAGGTTCCTGTTAAAGGTGAGATCATATGGTATTTGTCCTTCACTGCCTGGCTTAGTTCACTTAGCATAATGCTCTCCAGTTCCATCCATGCTGTTGCGAAGGGTAGGAGTTCCTTCTTTCTTTCTGCTGCATAGAATTCCATTGTGTAAATGTACCAAAGTTTCCTGATCCATTCATTTACTGATGGGCACCTAGGTTGCTTCCAACACTTGGCTATTGTAAATTGTGCTGCTATGAACATTGGGGTGCATAGATTCTTTTGAATTGGTGTTTTGGGGTTCTTAGGATATAATCATATATGGCCTTTATTATGTTGAGGTATGCTCCCTCTATTATTACTTTGCTGGGTGTTTTTATCATAAAGGGGTTCTACACTTTATCAAATGCTTTTGCAGCATCTATTGATAGGATCATTTTATCTTTCATTTTTTTATGTTGAAGTCTATTTGTTCCTTTTTATTGCCTGTGTTATATCTGGAATTCTGCTGTTGCCTATTATATTTTATTCCTCTAAAGATTATTGAGATTTTGTGCATCTCCCCTGAACAAGCTCTTTCTATGGGACGTCATCACTCCTAGTGACTTCATATAGTTTTATGCTCATAGCACATAACTTAATCTCTCATGCCAGGCCTCTTCCCAAACTGCAGTGTTTGAGATTAGCGTTTACTATTACATGTCAATGTGAACAGCAGTGCCCACTGAATCCAGCCTCAGGATAGCAAACTCGGTGTCCTTGAAGTCACTTAAAGGGCCCTAAATATAAGGAAATAGGCTTCAATCTATATGGGTTTCCCTGTAAAAATAGCACTTTTCAGCAGACCAAGATGGTTCACTCCTTTGTGGGAACCATTCCTTCAAGGTGAGTGCCTTAACAGGCTCCACGAGGGCCACACACATCACATCATGAAGCTTAAAGCAGTCTCCATGGTGGTACTGAGGCAGGCTCCACCTGAGATCAGCTGCTCATAATCCAGACACTTAGGGACAGTGGAGATTTGCTGTGATGCATCCTGTAACATCTGACTTGTCTACCTGTTACATTTTCATGCCAGGATTCTGCTGAGTAGGAATACCCTGCCATTTCTCCTAAGTTCTCACTTCTCTACTCGCACCACATGCACAGTCACTCACACACTCACACCCACTCACACCCTCAGATAACAAAGCTGGAGTCAACAGCAGAAGGTCAGGTTTGTTCTGCTCACTAGGAAAGGCATGGAATGGTGTGAAGACACTTTGTAATTTGTTCCCTGGACTCCACAGGTATGTGTCTGGGGAATGGGTGGGCTTTAGGTGTTCAGAGTGTAAAGCTCTCTTATCTAGAAGCCTCTTGAGCTCCCCTGTGTCCTGTCCTCATGGTCAGGACAGAAAGTGAGTCTCTGACTCATCACCCAGGGAACCCACTTCAGGAAGTAGGTGCCTCAGCTCCAACCTCTCCTCTTCCTGTGCATTCAAACCCACTATGAGAAAATACCATACCCAGTACCCTCCTACATATGGATCATTGTATATAAACTGGTTAA
>PVKU01014789.1:0-21298 GCA_004027475.1 Anoura caudifer | reverse complement strand
TGCCTTTTCCCCCACCCCTCCCTACCCCCAGCCCTCCCCACCTCCCTCCCCTGTTTCCACCCCCCCCTTGTTATGGTCCATGTGTCCTTTATGCTTGTTCCTGCAAACCCTTCCCCCTATAATCCCCCCCTCTCCCCTCCAGTCACTGTCAGCCTACACTTGTTTAATTAAGAAACACAGCTCACGGAGCCGTACGCTGAGCCTCATTTTCAGGCCCTACCTCAGAGAGGCTCACACGAAGAGGGAGCCCAGAGAAGGGACCTACGGCGGGTTGCGCACCGGGACACCCCCACCCCCGACCGCCATCTTCTCACTCCTGCCCACAGCAGCGCTCGAAGGCTGGTATCATCGTTACCTTTGCTGCAGGACGCCAACAACCGAAGACATGAAATAGCTCATCTGAGACTCTGCAGCCAGCAGGTGACAAGGCAGGAACCTGAGGCCAGGTCTGCTCCCCGGTGGTGCCCTGAAAGGCACCCGTGGGCCGCGGCACCTTCGGGGAGGCTCCCGACCCACGAGCCTCACGGGCCTCACGTCCGTGCGCTGGCAGGATTCCCACCTGGGAGCCTGGCCGCCCAAGACCACACGGTGAGAAGGAGAAGCCTGCCCTCCTGGTTCAATCCAAAGACAAACCCAGCACATTTTCAAATTTCGCATTACATGATAAAAAGTATTTTAATGACGTCAGCCCTACAATCGTTCAAGCTCCCCCTTCTCCTCCAGAAAACGTAGACGCAAGAGTCCAAATGTCTCCCTGGAGAGAAAATCAACCTCTTGCTCTTGTTTCTTCCAAAGGAAACTCAATTTTTCTTTTTTGGAGAATGAAATTAATCTCTTTCATCAAAAGATTGGATTTAACCATTTTCCTTCACCCTTTCCAAGTTTCCTTTTAGTTAGGCGCCCTCCCAAGAAAAAGCTGGGGAACATGGCCTCCCCCAAGCACTATCAGCACCCCCCAAACACTGCTCTGGCTCCAGGTGGGGTCCACGCAGCCCCACCCAGCAGGCCTGCTGTGGTGCAGGTGGGCCAGGGATCCGCCACCGACAGAAAGGACAAACCGGCAGCTCTCACCCTCTCGCTCGAGGCCAGATGAAAAGAGGGCAGGAAGCAGAAGGACCCCGAAACCACAGCTAAGGACTTCCACTCGACGTCCTTCCCGCCGGCTCGGCTGTCCGCTGGGCTGGGCGCAGGGGCCACCAGGGCAGACCTGGAAGGCTCAGACTCATTAGGGGCAGGAAAGCAGAGGCGGTCGCGGTTGGCCAGGCCAGGACTGCCCTCAGCCTAGGAAGTTTCATCCTCGCTCAGCCTCACGCCAGAGGTACCACTGCCATTTACAACTCCTCCCTCAAAGGAGACAAATGTCACGCCGATTTTATAAATAAACTGAGGCTGACAAAGCGACAGGCTCTACGCTTGCTGGGAATTTCCTCGGGAAATGAGAAAAAAAAAACTTACGTTGAACCGAGTCATCTGCTCTGGAGTCAGGAACTCAGGTTGAACCCGAGGACAGTCCCACTCATTCAGCCCTCGGTTCGCTCACCTGTAAACCAGCATGAATCAGAAGACTCTGCTAGGGTCAAGTGAGGCGATTCGGTAAGAGGGTGTAACGGTCGGGGTCACGTCAGGAAACAGAAACCAGACAATGGTGAACAGAGATTGTGCATGGAGACGGTTTAATATAAAGAAGTATTAACTATTCACAGAGGACTGGCTACCAAAGAGAACAAAAGAGAACACTAACTCTGAATAAAAGAACCTTAAGGGGCCCCAAGACCCAGTTCCAACGTGATTAGGGGTGAGGGCGGCTTCTGCACCAACAAGCAATTCATTCTTAGCCACTGAGTGTCCTACAGATTCCACAGGATTTTGACACGGTCTCCCCAAAGACAACACCAGATTCCACAGGTTCGGGGCTCAGTCCTACAAGACTGGCCCCCTCCACGCACAGTTCCAGTGCCACCTACAAGTCCAGATTGTCATCTGCGCTTCTGATCAACCAACTACAAATCAGAGGTTCCCACAGTTCCCTCCTTGAGTTTGATTAATTCACTAAAGCAGCTCCCGGAACTCAGAGAAACATTTCGCTTACTAGATCACTGGTTTATTGTAAAATGGTATGACTCAGCAACGGCTGGATGGAAGAAATGCAAGGGCCTGGAGTCCCCAAGCCCCCAGGCTCCCTGAGCTTCCACATGTGCACCAATCTGGAAGCTCTCTGAACCCTGTTTTGGGGGGGGCTATGGAGGCCTCATTGCACAGGCATGACTGATTACATCACTGGCCGCTGGCAACTGGTTCGACTTCCGGAACCTCTCTCTCCTCTTCCCCAGAAATCAAGCAAGAAGAGCTAAAAGCTCCACACTTCTATTCAAAGTTACTTCTGACAACCACCCTCGTCCTTCAGTGATTTCCAAGTCACCTTATTAACACAAACCCAGCTGGGGTGGAAAGGGGCTTGTTACGGATGAGAAGACACCCATTTCACCTTTAAGGCTCTGAAGCAGTTTCAGGAACTGAGGAAGAATAACCCAATATAACAACAAAATATATATCCATTGAGCCAGGACTGGTAAGCCAAGACCAAATGTAAATGGGAAATAAATTTTGGCCATCTGAATGACCACATATATATTTCTTATAAACCACAGTCATGCAGAACCCAAGAAAGGGACAATGTTGGAGGAGAATCCCCAAGGCTGGGATTTGGACCTCGTCTGAAGGCACAGCCCACAGACGGTGCTGCAGAAGCCTGGGCTGCAGGTCAGCAAACCTCCCTTGCGTGGAGATGCTGCCAGTCAGAGGACCACGGCTGGAAGGTGAGCATCAGTGGGTGTCCAGGTGCTACTGTCCACTGCGTACTTTAGGAGCAAGCCAACAAGAGCAGACCAGGACCAGGGAGGAGAGTCTTCGGGGTCCCTCCAGTGCTCTCTGGCAATAGGAAATGAAGCCACGTTCCGGTATCACAAGCAGGGCCATAAAGAATGCATTGGGGCTGAGTGGTAATAAATTGCTAACTGTCACAGGTGCCTAGTTATCCTTATCATTATTAGCATCATCATGGCCATCGTTACATTATCACTTCTTCTACAGAGTCATTTGCCAGAATAAGTGGAAAGTGAAGGAGGGCCAAGAATGCGACAACCGGTATCCACCTAAACTTCTCGTGAACTGGGCTTGTTGTCTAAACTTGGAGACAGGTGCGGACGGTTTGGGAAGCAGCACCACGTGGTACCGGGAGGCTGGAACTCCGCTCTGTACAGCGGGATCTGTGAGTCTCTCTCCCCCTCTGCTAAGCTCTCACAGCTCCAGCAAAGCTTCCACAGCAGTCTGAGTCACCAGCTGTCCTTTCATAGGATCTGCCCAAACCCAGAGCTGTGTCAGCAACATCATTTTTTTTAATCTTCACCCAAGGACATGTTTATTTATTTTAGAGAGAGGAAGGGAGAGAGAGAAAATGCCAATCAGGTGCTTCCCATATGCATCCTAATTGGGGATCAGACCCACAGCCTTTGGATGCAGGGGATGACGCTCCAACCAACCCGGACCAACCGCCTGGCCAGGCCAGAAATATCGCTTTTAATCACAGACCCAGAAGAACACTAGCAAAAAAGGACCAGCGAAATGGAAATCTGTGACTCCCACCTTCCCACCAGAGGGTTCTCTGCAGCCATATTGCAGATCACACAGGAGGGTGAGTGAAGGCAGCTTTAACCCACCATCCCCAAACGCAACGTAACAGGACACTGACTCACCTTGCAACTAGTGAGTTTGAATTAGGCATGAAGGAACGTGTTCACAATTGTGTGAGGGTCATATCAGGTTTGACAACATCTTGGGACCGCTGCAAAGACTTCCTTTTAAAATAAGATGCATTCTGATGGGCTCCGCGCATCATCCGGCTTGTAACCCGCCTTGGTGCACTCACCTGCCCCAGCCCCTACGGGGGGAGGCGGTGTGTGCCATCTTTGCTTACAACCGAAAGAGGGATGGTGGAGGAAAGGCCCCGAGGGTGTCATATTTCCATTCCCAGCAGTGCCAAGGACAGGCCTGGGAGGAGGCAGCAGCTCCCAGGGCCCGAGCGGGAAGCCATCTCAGGCCGAGCAGGAGGGAGCACCACCATTGCATGAACGGTCCAAGAACCAGAATAAATGGGAAATGATGACATTCTCAATGAAAGCCGCGAGCCCTGTGTCCAGGAATTTCCCTTGAGGTAGAAAACAAGGGGCCTCCTATTTGGCGGCGTGATGGGCAGGGAAAGAGCAGCACGTTTTCGCTCCGTGCGGAGAGCTGCGCTCCGGGCTGGGCTGGGCCCCAGCAGCTTTCCATCTGCGTTTTTGAGGAGCTTCCAATTTCTTCCAAATGAACATTCCCCAAATATCCTGCCTGAAAACGGTCCCTTCTCCCCTCAGGACACGCTTTCCTTTCTCAAGGTGCTGCCTGGCCCCAGAGAGCTGCCAAGACCCAGCGAATCTGGGGGAGCCTGTCAGACTCGCAGGGCTTTCTGGTAAGGCGGGCTGCGTCTGGCAGAGCCCATGCCTTGTACTTACAAACGAACACATCTTGTCCAATCAGCTCACTTTCCAAATGAGGCACCCAAGGCTCAGTGGGGTGACGGGACTTGTCTGAGACCACGCAGTGAGTTAACGCGAGAGTGGATCTGGCGTGTCCCTCTGCCTCACTCAGGTCCCTCCCCACCAGGCACCTAACAAAGCATCCAGAGACTAGGGCCTAGATAATCTGGTTTGTTTTTTTTTTCCATGCCTGCTCTGAGCCCAGCCCATCATGAGAAATTACACAGGAGGGTAGTGTTAGGGTTATGGCCAGGGTAAGGGACAGGGCTAGGGTTTGGGTGAGGATGACAAGGGTAGTCCAAGAAAACAGATTAACATCTTCTCCCAGCGCAGTTCAGTTTCCATTTCCACCTGGCCCGGCCTAAGATCATTATTCCTCACATATTAATACTAGAAACAAATCAGCAGATCGGAACACAAGTTGACAGGTTCTAAAGGAAGAGCTTACATCTTAGTCGCCTGCGGTCTCGTGGTGCCAAAGACAGCGCGTATCCGTTGTCCGTGGCTACGTTGCCAACTACCTCAAAATGCTTAAAACAAGGACTATTGGCCTGCACGCACTTGCACGGAGGTCAGGAGCGTGGGCAAAGCGCAGCAGGTGCAGCTCACCTGTGCCCCGCGTGGCGC
This sequence comes from Anoura caudifer, assembly GCA_004027475.1. Classification (NCBI taxonomy): domain Eukaryota; kingdom Metazoa; phylum Chordata; class Mammalia; order Chiroptera; family Phyllostomidae; genus Anoura; species Anoura caudifer. Next base: position 16,100 of record PVKU01014789.1, on the reverse strand, counting down.
TGCCGAGTGAGGCAGCTCAGCCAGGGCTGCAGAATTTACCATGGCCTCACTCACCTGTCTGGGGCCTTGGCGTTGGCTGCTAGCTGGGGCACCCACGTCTCTTCTACGAGGCCTCTCTCTCCAGCAGGATAGCCAAGCCTTCTTTACATGGTGGCTGGATTCCCAGAGGAAAGGTGGAAGCTGCAAGGCTTCTTTAAGATCTGGGCTCTCCTCGAGCACCAGAACATCAACCACTTCCTTCACATTCTATTTATTGGTCAAGGCAAGTCCCAAGGCCCGCTGGGTTCAGTGAGAGGCTCCGCCCCTTGATGGGAGAGTGGTAGAGTCACCTCGCCAAGGGTGCGAACCTAGGAAAGCGGGGTCCCTTTTGGGGGGACGCTTTGACAATTTGCTCCATAGTGTTTGTCCCAGGGAAGGACAGTCTTGAGGTAATGAGAGAATTAGAATCAAGAGCGGGTGGTGAGACCTGAGTCTACCTCTGCCACTTGCCGTTAGCGTGGCCTCAGGCAAACCAGCCCCTGAGCTGCCTGCGGTAAAGGTGCTTTCTTCTGTAACTCAGAGATGCAGCGACTCAGTTGGGGGCAAATAAATGACAGAAGTGAAACAAAAACACATTGGGACCGTGGGGGCCGATGCGATTCGAACGATTTTGAATCCTTATACTAAAGCTGTACTGTTTTACCTACACGCTTTGTTCTTCCAAAAGGCATTTGAAGACCAAAAGGCACCTTAAAAGCCCTGGAAAGAACTGCCTGGAAAGAGCTCACAGGCTCAGCCTCCCCCCAGCTTGGCCATCTCTCTCTGGAGAATCAGCTGCCATCTCTGACTTCGCGTGTCTTCATCAGTAAACTTACACTTTTTTCTGGATGATGAGCTTTTTTTCTCTGACTTTTGTGAGGATTATCGTAAAATACCTAGCACAATAAACACTAAAATCCTTTTTATCACCATTATTATTTAATCATTTTTTTAATCTTCATCCAAGGATATTTTTTTTATTGCTCATAAAGAGAGAGGAAGGAGGTGGAGGTGGAAAGAGAGAGAGAAACATCGATTGGGTTGCCTCCTTTATGCACCCGGCCCAGGAATCGAACCCACAACCTAAGTATGTGCCCTGACTGAAATGAACCCCCAACTTTTGCTGTATGGGGTGATGCTCCAACCAACTGAGCCACCTGGCCAGGGATATTATTCAAACATTTAGATTATAACAAACAAATCTGAAACTCATAACCTGAATAGTCAGAATCTCTGGAAAAACACCAGTCTATGCCTAAGAGGCTTTTTAAATTTTATTTTTGGAACAAAACCAAAACTAAAACTTTTCTTTTTGAAGTTGGGGCCATCTTTTCTTTAAAAACAAAAGCCCTGTTACCTAAGGTATTTTCGGTGCCTGGAAACCCTGGCTGGAGCTGGGAAACCCGTCAGCAGGACCGTGGGGCAGACCCTGACCTCGGCTGCAGGTGCCCGGGACTGTCTTCTCGGGCCCGTGGGCTGGACAGGGGCCCGGACACCATGCTTGAATCGTTTATTTTGCCCCAAGAACTGATCTTTCTGGCCTCCATCCCCCAGCCACTTGCCCAGCACCATTCACAGGGGCCCGAGTGTCACATCTGGGTGTTCAAGCCCAGGCCTCCAGTGACGCTGTCTGGCAGCTCAGTCAGGAAAGATGTGGTGGGCACAGTCCTGCCGCTGCCACCATTGGCCTGGACGTGGCTGCTCTGCTGTTGTTGGTGCGGTTTGCTGGTCTGGATGGGCTGGAGCAGCCTCCCCAGGTCACACGGCGTTAAAATCCCCATCACACCTCCTCCAGCCAAGTTCCCCTTTCCCTCTGCATGGACCAGGCTCGTGACCAGCCCTGAGTCAGCTGCGCTCAGCTGCTCACGCAAATTCTTGCGGATGGCCCTGAGGACCCGGGTCCTGGGAAAAGGAGAGAGGTCAAGGAGATGACTAATGAAAAAGGAGGAACCATGACCGAACCTTGGCTTCATCTAGCCAAGAAGCACCTAATCTTGAACGGAACTGAGGGGATGGGCTCCTGAGTAACACTTGTGCCAGATGCAAGCGGTCCTGTCTCTGTGTTTCAGCGCGCTCGTACTCCGGAGCAGCTGATGGAAACGGGGCCCCATGGAGGTGGAGGGGGGTCCTGGCTTCCCAGGGCAGGGGGTGGTCGAAAGAACCTAAGAGTTGTAGGAGATGGGTTACATTCTCGCTCTGACACTTACGGACACGTGACTTCGAACAAGTCTATCGCCCTCAGTTTCTTCATCTGTGAAAGGAACATCTAATGGACCAGAGTTTCTTAATCTAGTGCATGCGGACCAGCCTTGAGCCCCCTGACGTGGGCTTCTAAACCCCTCATGATTAGTATTTTCAACATAAATAAATGCAGTCTGAAGGCAGTCTAACGGAATTCAATCTATAATAACTTCCAAACATTTGCCATCTCATTCCAAAAACACTTTGTGAGTTTTTCTGAATCTGGGTGGGGCCTTCCCCACTTACAGACTTCCACCCCAGACTGTTCGGCCAGCTTGAGCTTCTCTTGTTCAACATCCAAACTCAGGGGACACTATAGGGCATCAGCGTGGAAAGGAACATAAGGTCAGCATTAAGTTACTGCAGGAACCGTGAAGGGTTCCAATAAAATTACATGGTATGAGAATCTGGCTCATTCGTCACAAATACACGATTCTTGCTAAGATAAGCCGTGACCACGGAATTCCTGTTTGGGAAACAGAGCGTTCCTTTCAGACCATGTAGCCATTCCTTCCTCAGAGAAAGCCTAAACTAAGAAACCACCCATGAGAAGGTAACATAAATAAAATAGCCCCATCATGAGTTTCATCCAGTGCAGGACCCTTCTAAACCCAAGCCAGTCGGCGCTGGCGTAAGACAAGAAACATGCTTTAAGAAAAACTGAGTCGTGCTGATGTAACCGGATGGAGTGTAGTGCAGACAGCCCCTGGGGTCATGTGACCAAGGAAGGTGCTTAGGGGGAGGCGGAAGCCTCAGAGCCCACCCGGCACCAGGAATAAGAGGTACGGGGGTGCTTTCCCCAGGCTGACGCTCTAGGCTTCTTCCACAACCTACTGGCAAGGAGCTGAGGAACCCGTGAGACCGAGTTATTGATGTTCTGCCACTGTCAAAATTCTTGCTTTTGGCGGGGAACCCAAATACTAAGCACGCACAGCCCCTATTCCGGACCGGAGCAGGTCAGGCCTCCTCTGCAGAAACAGGCTCGGGACACCCTGAGTGCGGGTTCACTCATTCATTAATTCAGCCCACAGAGATTTCTTGACTACCCATTACCTGCCAGTTCTGCACAGGTGAGGGATTACAGAGACTAGCTAAGGTCACCTTTGTGTCAGGAACTCAGAGTCCAGGGACCAGAAGAGGTGCCTGACCACTCAGTAGTCCTGGAATAAAAATGTAGGCCATTCACATTAGAAGCTGAAGACCAGCCACTGGGCTTTTCACATTTGAATTTTTTTAATTTATTGAATTTATTGGGGTGACACTGGTTAATAAAATGATATAGGTTTCAGGTTTTTTAATAAATACATAAAGTCTGGCCTCAGGCTGCCCCTGAAGTCATCAACCCCTGTCACTGGCTGATAAGAATAAAGAAAAGCAAGCTCATTGTGCTTTTTTTTTTTTCAATTGCCAAAATGAAACACAAGTGGGAAAGAAAATTTACACACACACCAAAAAAAAAAAAAAAGTATTCAGAAATCCTGCATTCAAAAAACAAAGGGTCTGTGATTAACTAGGTCACATCTCCCTGAAAAGTTGATTGTACTAAAGAACAAAATGTTTTTCTTACGTTCTCACCCTAGAAAAATGGACCTGGTGCAGTAGAAGGAGTGGAAGCTCAGAGGATGCAGGCAAAGATCCTCAGGTATAAACAGCTGACGATTACTAGGGGCCTAAGTACCTGGTTCTGTTCTAAGCAGTTATATACGTCGACCTCATTTAATACTCACACGCCCCTGTTAAGGGGGCGCTGTTATAAGCCGTATTTTGCAGCAGGGGAAACAGGCACAGAAAGGTTAGGTAACATGCCCAAGGTCACACAGCTAATCAAAAGCAGAGCATTGAGTTGAACTGAGCCAGGGCAACGGGCCCTGGTTGCTTAGCTTTCCCTGAAGCTCCAGATGGGGATAGGGGTGCCTACGCTTCTTGGCTGCAAAACCTGGTGACGTCGTAGCAGGAGCTTTGGACCAGACAGCCCAGGTTTGAATCCTGACTCTGCTGTTCGGTGGCGTGTGATTTTCAGTAAGTTATTTAACTTCTCCAGTCACAGTGTCCTCATTTGCCAAAAGGCTCCAGCAGTCCCTTTCAATATTGTTGCGAGGATATGGGGATGAGGTGAGATAAAAAATAAAGCCTATGTAGAATTCCATACTTAGGAGAGGGCACTTTCACCTGACGGGTTTTACCTTTCACACGGTGCGTGTCCACGGTTTGACCAAGAAATTGCACGCTGTCGAGGCATGGATCAAAGCAGCGAAGATTCACACGCTAGCAGGTCCGATTCATCCATACTCTGCGGTAAAAAAAAAAAAAAAAAAAAGGAGTTTCTTTTAATTTTCCAGAGCTTCTGCTGAATTCATAACAACTTATTTTGAAATACTAGAAAGTGCAGTCATTAATTCTAACCAAGGAAGCGAACAGCTAGCATCCCTCCAACTGCAGACCAGTTTGAGGAGCTGAGGGTCCTGCAGGACGACCGAGCGCGCTTACTCGGAACGGAAGTCCCGCCCTAGTTCAAAGACTGACCGCTGCGGAGGTGAAACGGGGTCGCACTAGACGGGCGGTGCGTGCGCACGTGCGCGCAGCAGAAAACCTCGTTACTGCGCATTGCCGCGGAACTTTAGCACCGGGAACGCTTGTACGGACAGCCTCAAGGTCACCTCATCTAATACCCATCTAACCCTTGAAACGATGAGAAAAATGCACGCCGAGGGTCCTTTCACTTTACTGCGCCACAGTTCATTACTGAAGCGTACTCTTCCCTGCCACACACTCCCAGGGCTCAGGCATCCATCCTGCCTGACGTTCAATCAGTAGCAAAGCAATGATTTCTGAGACTTTGCAAACAGAAGAGGGCCACTTAGCTTGGCTTCTACACAATCCAGAGTATCAGGACTCTGAAATGATACACAAAACCAGGATGTCCCTTTTACAGGTGAGTGGGCTCTTCAAAGGGCCTGTATAGAGAGCAAAAAATACACATTACAAGAACCATGTTTACAGTGGGCACCGTGGCCAGAATACGCTGCTGTCGGTCCCCTTGTTGAAATCGGCATATGATGCTTATGTGGAAAGTAAGATAAGCTCTGGGAGGTAGGCAAGTAATAAATTGCACCAACCTGATACAGAAAACGTTTGGCGTTCACTGCTGAGTTGGTTGCTTGAACACAGACATGCCACGTGCGTGTACCAACAGGAAAAAGCAGTGTTCCCCTGGATATTTGCCGGTTTCTGTATTTCTAGCACGAGTATTGATAGCGCAGCCTGCACGACAGATCTCCCACCCAATTAGAGCACATTCCTTCCTGCCCAACCGTAGAGCTATCAAACCCCAGAAGTATAGCCATAAAAAGTACAAGGCATGCGGTGTCGGACACACGTGGGCTCAAATTCCAATTCATAGTTATTACCTGGACACCTTGGACAAGTCCCTTCACCTCTCTGAGCTTCAGTGTCCTCACCTGAAAAGTCCAGGTACTAATGCCAACCACACGGGATGCTCTGAGGACTAGCGAGATAATAATGTCCAGGCCACACTTAAAACAGGGCCGTGCAAGCAGCAGACACTCAGTAAATGCTGAAATGAAGCCAGGAAAGAAATGTTCTTTTCTTACTGGAAACCACTGAGAGCAGATTAAGACTTACAAAGACTATTTAGCAAGAACTCCTAGGACCCCTTGAGGTCTCCGGGGTGGGGATGGGGGTGGGGGGAGAGGATTTCGACAGATGCTGCAGCGTTGTGGGTGATACAGGCGCCTGTTCATCCCGTAGGTATTTGTGAGCAGTACTGTTTGCCAGAGACGCAATGACCAGCAGGCAAAGCGTTAATCCAAGAGCCATAAAACCAAAGTGAAGAGTGACTCTAATGAGCGCGAGAAGGGAAGGGTACTGACCCCTGAGACTTACTACTAGGGAGGCGTCGTGCAGGCAGGGAGGGAGGGCTGCTGGGTGGGTGAGCGAGTGGGCTCCGATTAGCACAGGGGGAAGGGAGGGGGCTCCAGACCGATGATTTCAGTGGCGAAGAAGAGGAGAGACATGGGGGGCACTATAAGACAACGGCAGGAGAAGAGCCGTCAAATTAGGGTGTTGTCATTGTAACTACTGGAAGTTTTGAAGGAAGGACTGACCAATGGAAAGAGCATTCCAAACATGGTACGGAATGATGTGAAGAGTTCAGAAACCAGTCCCGTATCTTTTTTTAACCATTCACTCGTACTGAGAATATTATGCATAGGGCGGAGGTTATTGGAAGCCAAGTGAGGGATTTTGGAGAAAGCTTTGGGTGTGCCGTGAGCTGCCCTACTCTGTGGGGGATGAGGGAGGCAGGTGGGCTTTGTCCTCCCCTCAGACCTAGGGAAAGGGGCTTTCCCGGGTCAACTTGGGAAGCTTCATCTGAGGTCCCTCGTGGTCAGGGAATCTCGAAGACTGACTGGTGTCTTAGCCAGTGGAGCACGGGGCCCGCTGCCCTGATGAAACAGAGGGCAAGTTCGTGGCTGCTGCTGCAGGAGGCTGCCCGCGCTCATGCTCCCGGGAAGATCCTGAGAAGTCCCGTTTGGTTATTTTTGCTTTTGTTTCCCTCACTGGAAGGAATGTATTCAAAAAGACATGACTCAGACTGATGTCAAATAGTTTACCAAGGTTTTCTCCAGGAGTTGTATGGATTCAGGCCTTACATTTAAGTCTTTAACCCATTTTGAATTTATTTCTGTATATGATGTAGTAGTGTCATCCAGTGTCATTTTTTTGTTTGTTTCTATCCAATTTTTCCAACACCATTTATTGAAGAAACTCTCTTTACTGCATTGCATATTCCTGTCTCCTTTGTCATAGATTAATTGACCACGTAAGTGAGAGTTTATTTCTAGGCTCTCTCTTCTGTTCTATTGACCTAAGTGTCTGTTTTTGTTCTACTGCCATGTGGTTTTAATTAACAGAGCTTTGGCGTATAGTTTGAAATGAGGGAACATGATTCCTTCAACTTTCTCCTTCTTTGTCAAGGTTGCTTTGGCTATTCATGGTATTTTGTGGTTCCATATAAATTTTAGAATATTTGTTCCAGTTCTGAGAAGTATGTCATTGGTATCGTCACAGGAATTGCACTGACCTTGTAGATTCCTTTCAGTGGTATGGTCATTTTTGTGATATTAATTATTTTAATCCATAGGCACAGTATATTCCTTCATTTACTTGTGTCCTCTTCAATTTCCTACTTCAACGTCTTACACAATAATTTTCAAAGTATTGGTCTTTCACCTCCCTGGTTAAATGTATCCCTAGGTATTTTATTCTTTTTGATGCAATTGTAAATTGGATTATTTTCTTGATTTCTCTTCCTGATTATTTGTTATTAGTGTATAATAATGTGACAGGTTTCCTGTATATTAATTTTGTATCCTGCTACTTTACTGAATTATTTTATTAATTCTATTAACTTGTTGATACCTCCTTTAGGGTTTTGTGTGTATAGTATCTTGTCATCTGCCAATATTGACAGTTTCACTTCTTATCTTACAATTTGGGTGTCTTTTATTTCTTCACCAAACTAAAAAGCTTCTGAACAGTGAAGGAAACCCTCAACAAAACAAAAAGACAACTTACTGAATGAGAGAACATATTCACAAATGATATATTCGATAAGGGTTTGATATCCAAAATATATAAGAAACTCACACAACTCAATAACAAAAAATAAACAACCTGATCAAAAAATGGGCAGAGGACATGAAAAGACATTTTTCCAAAGAAGGTATACAGATGGTCAACAGACAAATGAAAAAAAAAAAAATGCTCAGCGTCAATAATCATCAGGAAAATGCAAAGAAAACCACTGTGACATATCGCCTCCCACCAATCAGAATGGCTATTTTCAAAAAGTCGATCAATAGCAGGTGGTAATGAGAGTGTGAGAAAAGGGAAACGCGTACACAGTTGGTGGGGCTGCAGACTGATGTGCCCGCTGTGGGAAACAGGCAGAGATTCCTCAAAACGCTCAAAATAGATTTACAATACAATCCAACAACTCCACTTCTTCATATTCATACAAGGAAAATGAAAACACTAATTCAAAACGGTGTAATGCATACTTATGTTCACGCAGCATTATTTACAAAGCCAAGACACAGAGGCAACCTAGACGTCCATCAATGGATGGATAAAGAATAGGTGAAAGGGATATACACATACACAGTGAAATATTATGCAGCAGTAAAAATAATAAATTTTTTTAAAAGAGCGAAATCTTGCCATTTGTAACAACATGGATGGATGTAGAGCAGCGATTTTCAAACATTTTTCATCTCATAGCATACATAAACTAATTACTAAAATTCTGAGACTCACCAAACAATGTTACATTTTTGGCTGATCTATCAAAAACGTAGGTATAGCCCTGGCTGGTGTGGCTCAGTAGATTGAGCGCCAGCCTGCGAACCAAAGGGTCGCCAGGTTGATTCCCAGTCAGGGCATGTGCCTGGGTTTCGGGCCAGGTCCCCAGTGGGGGCCATGTGAGAGGCAACCACACATTGATGTTTCTCTCCCTCTTTCTCCCTCCTTTCCCCTCTATCTAAAAATAAATTAATTAAATCTTTAACAAGAAAACAATTTCTCAAAAAAGTAGGTATAATTTTGATTGATTTCCAAAAATAATAGCAATAATCACCTACCCTTTTTGCTCCAAAGTGACTTTTTAAAAAATCAGGTGCCTATACTTGTATATAAGGATTTCTGGTACCAAGACTTAACCAATCAGATGCAACCTGATTATGTGACATGACCGATAAGATCCAATTCTATTATATGACCTATATATTCACGGTTCAAGACAGGGAACTCACACCAGACAGTTACTGCTGTTGTGTTGGCTGTTGTCACTTTTTTATTTGACAATCTAAGGGAAAAGAGGTTAGTGCCTCCGACTAAATAGTCAGGTATTGTATGTTTTAATAATTCTTGCAGCTGAAAATTGCAAGTTGAAAATTGCAACACCAGTTGAAAACTGCTGACCTAGAGGGTATTATGCTAAGTGAAATAAATCAGGCAGACAAAGACAAATAGCATCTGGTTTTACTTATACATGACATCTAAAACAAAGTACATGAACAAACAAAACAAAACGACATAGAAACAGAGACTAAAGGGATGGGTGTCAGGAGGGAGGGGGTGGGGGAGCGTATGAAGAAGGTGAGGAGGGATGCAGTCCAGCATAAGCTGGACCAGTGAGAGAGAGTAACTGGAACTGAGGGGGTGATTCTGAGGTACCAGAATGTGGACTCACTATATTGTGCACCTGAAACTAATATAACTAATGTGCTATTGTATATGAGCTATACTTAAATTAAATTTTTTAAAAAAGATCCTGGGAGTCAGAGCCCAAAAGCCCACCCAGATCCAAGCCCAAATGCCCACCCCAGTATTAAGCCGCCTGGCTCCAGGAGGAAGATGAAGGCACCCACAACCGCCTCTGAGTACGGGAGCCTGACTAGCCAATCTCGTCTCAGGTGACCATCCCATCTCCCAATCCTCTCGGCACTTCCCACAAGAACCAGAAAAATACACTGCGGTCTAAAGCCATCCCGTGTGGGCCCTGCTACCTGAAACTCACAAAGCTAAGATTGCAGCAAAGCAGACAGTTGCCCATGGCAATGAGGTGTGGCCATGATAGCACAGAAGGAGATACCAGAGGCATTTTAAGTTTTGGGTGTTTTGTTTGTTTGTTCATTTGTTTGCTTGTTTTTGGTAATGCTGCTGTGGTTTTCTGTTTGTTTTTAAAACAGCTGTCAGGAGAGGGGTCTTGCTTGTTAAGAGTTCATTTCTACACAGTGACAAAGACAAGGGGACTTACAGAGGCAGCAGGCAGGGAATACAGCACTGTGGGGAGGGTCAAAAAGTTATGCTTGCTTTTGTAAAAACGTCCTGTTTGAAGTTGCTAGCCACCTATGTCCCTGGGAAAAGATATATACATCTCAAGAATAGCTAATGTATGGCCTCTTTAATGTTATTATTATGATATAGTATTAATGTTCACCATGTGTCAAGTTTTGTTAAACTTTGGGGTAGGATTCCTTTTAAAAAAAATAGTTTTTGTGAGGGAAGGAAAGATGACCCTTCTATCTCCTGCCTTTTTACCCAGCACCATTTTTGTTTTCTGACACGCTATGGTATTTGGGTGATCATGGGGGGCGGGGCGGGGGGGGGGGTCCTGTCTTCAAAGACAAACTCTCCTGGCTACTCTACAGAGCAGGCCATTGTCACCTGGGGCTCACCCCTGAGGACTGAGAGCTCCCTGTGTCCACAGACCATACCCACCTGTGCAGCCGCCCCCAGCATGGTGATTGGCAGCCGCATCAGGTTCTGGTGCAGATGGAATGCATATTCGTATACACACGTGTTCCCAAAAGGCCAAATTCGGTGCCAGGTCTTATATGCAGGTGGCCAAAATTTGGGTTACGTCCCTGATTCAAGGAACGTTTTCTTTCAACTTAATAATTTAGAAAAGAAAAAAAGTATTTTAAAAAGTTGTTTTGTATTAGAGGCAGAATTCAAACCCCAACCTGTCTGATTTTAAGGCCCATGCTCTTAAACACCAGACCATTCAGCTTTTACAGTCATATTCTCAAACAATTTTCTTATTTGCTTATAATTTGTGAGCAAAAATTTTCTCCCAAATAACTTCATTATCAACCACCCCCACCCCACACACACGCAGAAACACAACTACACACTGCCAACCACCCTCCCCGCGCAGGGAGACAATTCAACGCCTCCTCGTGTTGCTCAGAGCCCAGACTGGCTCTGATGGTGAGGGGCTTCCTCCTGCCTTCTGCTTCCTGTCTCTTTTATGGACTCCCCCTGTTATCCAAACCTTAAATGTGCTGGGTTCCTAGAATTCCATCCTGACCCAACCTTCTTCCCACCCTACGCAAGTCCCTGTCTTCTCAAGGCTTCCACCCACATCTCTTTGCTCACACCCCCCAGGTCCATGGCTCCAGGCAAGAGCTCCCTCCTGAGCTTCAAGTTCTGCATCATCAGCTGCTTTATCTCGCCTGGGTGCCTCAGTTCATGCACTGGATGGTGAGGTCCTCGAAGATGAGCACCATGCCTCATTTGCTATCAAGACTTGCACTTCAGGAAGCATTTTATATTTTTCTAATGCAATGCATAAACAAGCAAGTGAGTTAATAGATTCAATTAAGTCTGTTGAATGAATAACAAATTAGGTGAGAAGAAAAAAAGACCTTCAAAAGGAGTAGTCATTGACAAAGTAGGCTTGGTCGTCTCACCTAGAATAGAATGTGCTGGAAAATAGCTCAAGGAACACTGCATTCCATAAGATAAACAGATGTGCTGGAAATTGGCACAGTCAACTACATTCGACAAACACTAGATTTCAAAACTTGAGCAGGATTTTGGATCCTCTAGCTAATGTACAGTTCAAATGTCAAAAAGAACACACTCAGGATTTCTTCAATTTTTTGACAGTACTTCTCTTTGGCTTTATTTGTTTTGTTTAATGCACACCAGTTGTTCTGCAGATAGATATTCTGCGGATAATCAATTGGGGGAAATGATGCTCCAGAGCATCAGATTCTTGACTCATCTCTACTTACAAGAAAGTAACTTAAAAAGCAACTTCAAACCTGGCCCAGTGGTAGTATTCAGGAACTTCTGACCTCCTCTAAAAACAGCCAGCAGACCTACGTCAGCGCTTGGACACAAAATCGACTTGGGGCTTGGCCTGGTGTGGACCATGCCCTGGAGGGTGGGGAGCAGACCCAGGGTTACATGGGTTCGCCATCAGTCGGGCCACCGCCGTTAGCCCATTTGCTATGCTGAACACCAACTTTTCCTGCCTCCCGTGCAGAGGGGCACTTCAGCCGTGAAGCCCACACACTGGCTCCCAACAGCAACTTCTCTCTGGGGCCTCGGGGTGGGGCACCTGCTCATACTTCAGCAGCTGCAGGAAGTGCTCAGTGACATCACCTCCCCCTAAGCCAAGAAGCCTCTACAAGGTCAGGCCTGGAGCAGCCATCTTGAGACAGAAAACACGCACGTTGTCTACATCTTTTCGCCCTGAGGAGTGAGATCACAGCTCGGAGCAACGGCTCGGCTCTATGTGTATGCAAGTTGGTGTCAAAATCATTGTCCTGGTGCTCTGGCTCTGCAGGTGCTTCATTCCTGGGACACCACCCAGTCCGTACCAGATGGCGGCATGGAAGATGGACGTCCACCTCTAGACGTCCCCTTCTTGAGGTTAGAAGGCCTTTGGGGGCCAGACTCACCCATGTTCTTGGACCCAGTCGCGTGGATGTTGGGCCAGTCACAATGGGATAGTTACTGGAGAAGGGTGGGGATGGAGAAGAGCTTCTCCAGAGATTTCTCTACAAATAAAAATTCTTGGCAATTGCCTCTCACTTCTATCATCAATTGTTCTCCTCTGGGTGGCAGGAAACCTGCCTTGTTGATCGCATACGGAGATGCAGCGGAGGAGTCATGGGGAAGCTGACTGGCTCACTGAGGGACGAGCAGAGCTCATCAGACCGGAGAGAGGTTCCTGCACTGAGCTGGAAATCCTCCACCCCTGCCCTCCTTCGCCCAAAGCCGAGAGGCGAAGTTCGTTCAAAACCAGCCTCTGTTTTAGTTCCGTGAAAGACGAGCTGTTCTCTGGTTGTTGTTCGGTGGCTGGTACCGTTGGCCTGACCGCGCCTGCTTTCTCTTCACAGGTAGGAGATGGGCGTAAATAGCACCAAAGTGTCTCTTTGAACCCCTTGGAAGAAAAAGTTCTAGTGTGATATCGTTCTTTCAATTACCCACCATTTCTTCCCGTGCCTATTCGAGGCTACACCTCTTTATTTTTTTTAATTTATTTTAATTGTTGTTCTTGTACAGTTTTCTGTCTTTTCCTCCCATTCCAGCCCACAGCCCCAGCCCTCCCCACCCCGTCCCATTTCCACCCCCACTAGTTTTTGTCCATGTGTCCTTTATACTTGTTGCTCCAAACCCTTCCCCTTTCCCCCTGAAATTCCCTCCCCTCTCCCCTCTGGTGACTGGCAGCCTGTTCTCAATTTCAGTGTCTTTGGTTATATTATGCTTGTTTGTTTTGTTGGTTAGGTTCCTGTTAAAGGTGAGATCATATGGTATTTGTCTTTCATTGCCTGGCTTATTTCACTTAGCATGATGCTCTCCAGTTCCATCCATGCTGTTGCAAAGGGCAGGAGCTCCTTCTTTCTTTCTGCTGCATAGAATTCCATTGTGTAAATGTACCATAGTTTTTGATCCACTCATTTACTGATGGGCACCTAGGTTGCTTCCAACACTTGGCTATTGTAAATTGTGCTGCTATGAACATTGGGGCTACACCTCTTTAGGAGGTGTGTCTGCCTGATGACATAAGGTCTTAGGGACCCCCATGTGGGTACCACAGAAAGGTGTGCACTTCAAAGGAAGAAGTCCCTTCACACTCTGAATACCAGCCCCTAATCAAATGACTGAGGGGCACGTTCAGAAAAGGAAGGTGATAAAGAGAGAAAGGAGGCAGAGTGGAAAGAGGGAAGGAGGGAGGGAGGGAAGGAGAAACCTTGGGCTAGTCAGGAGCCCACTGTATTGTATAAGCAAGTTATGGGAACAATGAAACCTGGTTCTTCCAAAACTGAAGGAGAAGGAAAACGGCTTTCCTGATTCCCCCCTGATTTGTGTCCTGGCCCAGTCAGCCTCAAACTCAGGAGAACTGGGCAGCCATGTGGGCTTCAGCCTTCAGTCCTGATGGTCTTGTATGTCCACAGCTACACCCCAAGCATGGCTGCTCTGAAGGCCCCTGCAGGGTCTGCTGGGGGGTTCAGACCATTCCTGCTGCTGCTGGTCAGGAAGGGCCCTCAGGAAGCTGGTTCACTCCAAGGTCAATCTTTGCAGAATTTAAGGAACAGCCCTCAGCAGAGTGGAAGGGAGCCCAAGGTTTGAATCCTGACTCCCATAGCTACATGCCGTACATTTGTTTTTTCCTCTTGGAGCTTAGCATGTCCTCCGGGAAACTGCAGAGGAAAGCAACCTGCTTTGGAGTTAAGGTTCCTGCACAGGTGGGACCCTGTCCCCTCATAGCACACAAACGTCTGTGCCGAGTAGAGGAAAATGCCTGGGCTGAACACATAAGCCGTTTCTACCTGTCGTCAGCAGCAGGCGGTGACAGCACTGGAAAGGGCGAGGTGAGCGTCTTCATGCCTCATCCGCAGGCTACCTGGGCCAGCATTGCTTCATCTGCACCCGCTGTCTTCACCTGTGACCATCCCACTCAGCCCCCCGCAAGCTTTCCCGTGATGCAGTCGCCCCTAAGCAAGTTCAGCCAATGGCTTTCTCTCGTGAAGATTCCAGGTCTCCCCAACACTTTTCACAACCCAAGAAGAACAAAACAGCTCCATTGCCAGCAATTCATTCAGCTCCTGACTTGAAAGTGAACTTGAGCAGCCATTGTCATGATGGAGCGAGCAGGGCATACGCTTTGGAGTCTGGAGTCGGAGGGTCAAGGTCTGCACTGACTCACTGGTGACCTTGGGAAAGTACACCCCTCCGAGCCTCAGCCTCCCCATGTTGGAAGTGGTGATCGCAGTAGCAACGTTGTTGTGAAGGGTAAACCGAATCATCTCCTCGGCAGTAGAATCCACTGTTTCATCCAACAACGTTCAGCCTGTCACAGACATGAGCAAATATTCATCGACTACATGCAAAATGCTTTGCACAGCGTTTCACACACGGACGTCTGCGTAAGTGGGTGGTATTATCCTCCTTGTCATTATTCTCTGCCTTCGCCCCACAGGGAGAGGCTTATTTTGGCCACTGTGTCCTGGCAGGAAACAGATGGCCCCTTCCAGTCAAGGAGAGCTTCACGAGGGGATGTTTGGGGCAGTGGGGGCACAACTAAGGGAACCAACCAGCAGGGAAAGGTTCAGCGCTGCCGAACTAGCAACGACCAAGAGCAATCGCTTCTCCTAGACCTGAGGGGACAAGGAGGGGAGCTGCTGGGCTGGAAAGGCAGCTCCACGGAAGCTGGATCCTTCAGTGGAGGAGTGGGGCTCCCTGGTGCGGCCCCCGTGGGTCCACTTTCCCGGAGCCAAGGAGAAAGGGGCGGGGCTGCATCTGGTGCTGTGAATGGAGAAAATCCAGCACAGCCGTAAAAATTTCCAAAGGGTTTATGTTCTTATCCACTTTCCCAATCTACGTAGGTTTATCAGTAGATTTATACAACAAAAGACAAGATCCTTCCCCACAAAACGGAGGCCAAGAGGACAGTTTACAATTTTACCTCGCATCTCCTCCTGTTTGCCGGGGTGGGGCCTAAAGTCTGGGCCCGCCTGCCCTGCGGGGTCCATCCCACAGCCGTCTCATGCCTTGGCTGTCCTTTCTCATTCTATGCATTCCTCCGCATGGAGTCCAGCAACGGCCACACGCACCTACTGTGCTTTAGGAAAAGCGAAAGTTGAGTCCAGACATGAATAAGCTATAGCATATTTTTTTCATGTTTGCGATGCTTGAGTAATTTTTAATAAAAACAACTCCATTACTGTGTGAAATATTTCAAATCTACCCACATCTACACGTTATCTTCAGACTGCGTACTATAGTTGTAACAAGTCTAAAACTTATCCAAGAATTGAAGAGCTAAGTTAGTTTACGTTTGAAGCGCTGGCACATCCGGGCAGGGCATGAGCCACGTGAGGCTGGCAGGACTTTCCTGACGTTGAACAGTCGGACAGGTGGACGCCCTGCTAACTGGCATCCAACCCCGCAGCTGCCCGGAGGCCCTTCACAGCGCATGAAACACAGTCCTGACAGCTGAACACACGGCCCTCTTCAAAGTC
>PVKU01014788.1:0-21309 GCA_004027475.1 Anoura caudifer | reverse complement strand
TATGAACAGTAAAAAGACAGCAAACTCACAGGTATTAACAACCAGACCTAAAACAAAAGCCAACTAAGCAAACCACTACAACAGGAGCAGAAACACAGAAATGGAGATCACATAGAGGGTTAGCAATAGGGGAGTGGGAAGAGGAGAGAGGGGGACAAGGTACATAGAACAAGTAGCATAGATGGTAGGTAGAAAATAGGGGGAGGGCAAGAATAGTGTGGGAAATGTAGAAGCTAAAGAACTTATGACACATGGGCATGAACTAAAGGGGAGAATGTGGGTGGGAGGGGGTGTGCAGGGTAGAGGGTAATGAAGGGGGGAAAATGGGACAACTGTAATAGCATAATCAATAAAATATAATTAGAAAAAAAAAAGTGACTGCCCAACATCTACTTGTGAAGCTCAGAGAAAGAACACAAGTAGATGTCCACAAAACAATCTTCTATATATTTTAAAATTATAAATTGAGTTAATAAACTATAAAATAAAAAAAAGAAAAATCAAAATGACTTCAAACACAGATTAGCTCATGAATCAATCACAGATTCATCACAGACAACAGCAGTAAACCAAGAAGCTACAAGAGGCAGATCTCAAGGCAAACTTTACAAAGATAAAAGTCCAATGCTCAAATTACTGAAATGTCAGCAAGGTTTAAACTTACAGGAAAAAGAGCACATCGTATCTGATGCTGTTGTCAATCCCATATTCAGAAGCCTGGGCTAACCGCCCTCCTTGGGCCTTGCTGCGCTGTGACTCTGCATGACAGGGTCCCCCCTTCCTCCTTTCATGCAGATGGCATACAGCAGAGGTTGGCTGGACACCGACCTGTGGTTGTGAGACCCACCCTTTCCTTTACTTCCCCTCTTCAAATGTCTTACTGCGGGGAGAGCGGGGACAGCAACTGGCAGGAATAAGACAGGTAGACACGTCTCAGGTTTGATAAAGTGAGCACAACAGCTTTTCCATGAACACTCAACAGGAAGGACTAGACCTCATGTCCTCTCTCTCTAAACCAGAACATAGTAGATTCTCAATAACTGAATCAATAAATGATCAATATGAATCAATAAATTATTTCCTCAATACTCCTCATCAAACTCTGAACTGGGCTGATGGACAAAGGAATACACCAAAATGGCATTTTTGTAGAGAGAAATACTTTTGATTCGTACCCTCAAGGGATCAGGAGGACAACTGCTGTGCTCTATTTTCCCCATCTCACCCACTGTCACCCCCTCCCACTTTTCTGCATATCCCAAATTTCAATATCTAGAAGTCTGAAAAAGTTCTGTCCGGAAAACATCCAGCTATAATTAATGTAATGAGAATGGTTTGCATGACATCGATGTCACCTGGCAGCCAAGGAGGGTGGACTGGAGTGTGCACGTGTGAACAATGACGACTTCAATGTAGTAGTCAGTAGGGGTGGAAGACGCCGTTGAGTGAGCATGTGCACTGTGTGGCCATCGCACTCAAAATAACTGAGCAAGTAGAGCACCGAATCCGCATCAAATTTTGCATTAACCTTGAATGTTCCTGTGTAGAAACTATCTGGATGATTCAGGAGGCTGCAGCTATGGGCAACTGGTGATTGGCAGCTTCATCAGGACAACGCACCCACTCATGCATCACGTCTCACGCAGAGTGTTTTGGCAAAATATCAAATCAACCATGTGACTCAGCCCCTCTACCTTGCAGATTTGGCATTCGGCAACTTCTGGCTTTTCCCAAAACGGAAATCACCTTTGAAAGGGAAGAGATTTCAGACCACTGATGAGATTCGGGAAAATACGACAGGGCAGCTGATGGCAACTAGGAGAACTGTGTGAGGCCCCAAGGTGCCTACGTTGAAGGGGACAGAGCTGTCATTGTCCTGTGTGCAATGTTTCTTCTATCTTCTTCAATAAAGGTCTCTCTTTTCCACAGCATGTGGCTGGATACTTTCTGGACAGACCATTTTTATATTTCTATAGCGCCCACACAGTTCAGCAAGATTCTAAAAAATATTCGTTGCTGGATTCAATCTAATTAGCTACTCCGGCTGGTTCAATGCTCCACAGCTCAGCAGGGGTGAGCGGGCAAAACTCCCACAAGCAGGATGAGGGCTGGAGAACGTGGCCTGGACACCGTGTGCTGGTATTTGCTCCAGGTGCCGACAGCAGCCCGGGATCCCACCCTTCGACCTGGACCAGGGTAGCTTCGCGCTTCTCGCGACATGTGCCTTTTTGTTAGGCCCCCGGGGATATAATGCCACAGCATCGAACTTTATTTTTCTTCTGTGAACAAAAGCAAAAGCCTACATGCTTAGGGCTTCAGTGATGTTAGAAACAGCCACGTGCCGACGGTGGTGGGGGGTGGGGGACACAGCTCGTGCTGGAGGGGTTGCTGTTCCCCACGTCCGATCCTGTGTGACAAGACGCTCCACAGAAGGCCCTCAGTGTCCGCGACCGTTGGTCTGGAAGTGTGAGCCCAGGCAGGCGGGCGGCCCCGCGTTCCCCTTTTTCAGCTGCACAAAAGCCAGACACAGTCATTTCACCACATTCATCGTGCGCCGCAGCGTTCGGTGCCAGGGGTGCCAGTTGCCTCCAGGTCATGAAATAATACTAAAAACTTTATAATCATTCATTGATTTAGTTTTCAGCATACTATATCATTTGAATCCAATGGGAGCATAAAGAGCTATTTGCGAGGTCAACCACGGTACGGACAGATGCTGACACACTATTGATGGCGAGCTGGAAAGAAATTGCTAAATACAGCAGATCAATACCTCGTTTCACCGTTACAGCCTTCTGCAGACATAAAATATATATCTTTACAGCTACAAAAATAATAATAATGAAAGTGGGAGATAAATGCTTCCCTCAAGGTAAACTATTTGATTAGCTGAGGGCAAAGGTGACAGCGGCAGTTACACTAAAGTAACTTTATAGTCTTAAATAAAAACAGGAGGAAGAGCAGCGGATGAAATGGCAGAATGAACGGGGACACTCCGGTGGTTTGGATATAACTCTTCTAAATCGCCCCAGCGTAGGGAAAGGACCACCGAAATCGCAGATTGTCTTGTGGTCCGCAGCATGGCTGCCTGAGGTCTAGTCTGCAGACGGCATGAGACAAAAACAGTTCTAAACACAATGTTTGCTGTTGCTGGTGGAGAGCAAATCAAGAGCTGAAGATAAATAAATGCTTTGTGTAAGGGAAACAACAACTCGGCTTTCAGCCTCTCTGTGCCTGCATTTGACCAGAAATATTAAGAGTCAACCATATCCAGCCCTGACTGGTGTGGCTCAGTTCGTTGGGTGCTATCCCGCAAAGCGAAGGATCCCTGGTTCGATTTCCGGTCAGAGCGCACAAGCCTGAGTTTCAGGTTCAGTCCCGGTCAGGGTGCGTACAAGAGGCAACCAATCGATGTTCCTCTCCCTCTCTTTCTCCCTCCCTTCCTCTCTCTCTTAAAAATAAATAAACAGCATCTATTTTTTTTTTTAAAAAGAGTCAACCATATCTTTAGCACCTTGCTAGAGATATAAAATAAATTTATCACATGGTTCTTGGCCAGAGGGATCTTATAATCTCCCCAGGGAAAAGATAATTACATTAAATAGCTATAAGCTATAATAAAATGCCAAATTTAATATGACCAAATGTCAAAGATGTACTTGCCATACATGAGTAAGTGTCCCATACACATACTCTCTGTTGTTACCACATGTTTTGACAGAAGAAATAAGGTCAGTTACAAAGGAGGTAAAAGCAATAATCCTCAAAAGCTTCATGGAAGAGAAGGAACTTGAGACAATTCCTCAGGGATTGGTGAATCTAATACAACATCATCAAATTTGTTTTTATTTCTTTGAGATGAAACTATTTGTGTAAATCCCCATAGTTTCAGCTTAAAAGAAAAACAGCCCCACAGTTTACCCACCCGTGATCTAAGATATACAGTCCCATAGAAGTCTTTAAAAGCAGCTTGAAGGGTATCTTTGTTTTCAAAAAGTCATGCCTACTTTTTCCAGCTGCAATGAACTGTTTTAAAAAATGGGGGCAGGGGCTGGGTGGAGGGGGCAATGGGGGGGCAACAGGGGATTATCTATAACAGTGTCAATAGTAAAAGGGGGGTGGCACTCACATGCTCCATGAAGAGCCACAACACTGAAATGTCAGCGGCTATATGATGTCCTTCGGTGACTGCTATTCTAAAGGAGAATACTTAGTAATTACACAGAAAAATACTATTGCTCTGCATGTGGATGGTGTCCAGCAATTTAAATACATCCTGTTAAACTAAAGACTGACTCATCAGATGATACTCGTCTCTCCAAAGAATATGGGAAGCCTTAAGTAATGCACACAATGTCACCCTTCCACAGCAATAAAGAAAGTAAGTTAAAAATGAAAATAGACCAGCCCAAGCTGGTGGGGCTCAGTGGATTGAGTGCCGGCCTGCGAACTAAAGGGTCACCAGTTTGATTCCCAGTCAGGGCACATGCATGGGTTGTGGGCCAGGTCCCCAGTTGGGGGCATGAGAGAGGCAACCACACATGGATGTTTCTCTCCCTCTCTTCCTCCCTCCCCTCCCCTCCCTAAAATAAATAAATAAACTGTTTTAAAAACAAATAAACCTCAGTGCAAAGGAAACAATGAAACTGCAGTGTAACTGTAACCGAAAGGGAAGAGATAACCATGTATTTATTTTCCCTGCAAATATGCACTTTTTTAAAAGACTGCTTTGAGACTTATGAAAATGGAAAAACAATTTTAATCCACTTTATAATTTGTTATCAACTTATGAAAATTACACTAGCTTTTTAGTCTGTGTTTTGGGAAGGGACTGCGTCTGTCTCCAGCTTTCTTCTGCGGAGGCAACGGGACTGAACCAAAGGTCCGCGTCCTCAAGCACGATACATCCCTTTCCTAACGGGGCGTGGGTGCACATTTCCGGGTTTCCCTGAGTCAACGAGGAGCTTTTTTTTAAAATAGTGAACTAGAAATTCCATGGTTGGGTCCAGGGCTCCTAGGTCTTAGGATACTTAAGGATCAGTCTATAATGAGCGTTTGAAAAGTGAGTCTCAGAAAACATTCAGTCAACAAATATGTACTGTCTATCTGTCACCAAAGGTCTGGACTAGACATTTCAGAGGATATAGGATATACACACACACACACACACACACACACACATAGATATATATATTTTAACAGTTTCTGATCATTTCTATATTGGGGAATGGGACTGGTGGAGCGGCAGGTAAGACAATAGTAAAAGCTTCTATTGCATATACTTATGTCTCCTGGTATATAACGTGTTTATTGTTCACAATTCTTTTGCATTCATTTTCTCTCGCTATCTCAGATGAAGCAGGGAAGGGAGTGGATGCTCATCCCCATTTTACAGCTGAAGAAACAAGGCAGAGTTTGAGGGACAAGTATCAGAGAAGAAAGACCTAGTTAGTGGGCGGATACGGTCCCAGAAGGTCCGCCCCGCCAACCACAGTGAAGCCCTCCTTCACCACGGCAGCTGCTCTCTCTCCTGCAGAGCCATGGAAACAAACAACACAACACAACACAACAACAAAACGGACTCCTGGAAACAAAGCACAAACTGAGGGTTGGCTGCCAGAGGGGCGGAAGCATGGGTGAAAAGGTGAAGGGGACCAGGGTCAGCCACACTGTGGCAGCCCTGCATGGTCACAGATGGTTCCTGGACAGCGTGCTGATTGTACGGCAAGATACACGAACGTCGGAACACCGTGTCGTGCACTGAAGCTGATAAAACACCGTACGCTACCTATACTTCGATAACAACTTTTAAAAGAGCATGGATCCCCGGCAGCACAGTGAAAACTTTGGACTTGGTTAATCCCAGGGTGGGATGGGTGGGTGGGATCAATATTCATTCGAGAAAAATTGTTTAGTGCCCATTGTGTTCAAGGCTCTGGATGCACTGGGGTATAAAGATAAATAGTCTGTGTAACTAAGGAGGGGAGAAAGACATTAACCAAAAGCCATTACGATACCGAGTGAGGAGCCCTACAAACGCACGCGGAAATTGCTGTAGGATCGCAGAAAATAAATTATTTGTAAGAGTTGGCAATGTTTTCTGTACTTAGAAGGAACAGAAATAAATGAACTAAGTATTCCTCTCAAGAATTTAGTAAAATAAAAGCGGAAGAAGTTTAAGCAAAGCAAAAGGAAACAAAGACAGAGGAAAGAAAGGAAATAAAAAGGAAATAAAGACAAAGGTAGAAATCAATGAGTTAACATAAACAAATTTAACAGCTAGTTTTTTAAAATGAATGCACAGACCACAGAGGCAAATATAATCAACTTTTGAATAGAATATATGAATATGGAAAGCCCTAATTAAAAAGGAGATATAACGGTGAATGTGGGAGTTTTAAAATTATAAAACTCTATCTTAGCAAAGCAGAGAATGTTATGTTCAATGCTGTGCCAATAAATTTGAAACCTCAATTTCTGAGAACATTCCATGACCAAAACTTACACAAGAAGAAGAAGACTAAATAAAACAATAGCTACAAAAGAGAAAAATTATCTCCCCCAACATCACAGAAAGAGTTTTTACAGGGAATTTAGTTCAAATTTCCAAAGGACAAATACTTACGACGCTCTGAAATTGGCTCTTGCTTACAGGAGGAAAATGATGCCATTCGTTTTACGACCCAGGCTCAGTTAGGATATCAAAGCTTGTCAGAAGAGCAAGAAAAGAAATGTTGGTCAATATTTGCACCCATTGTACCTCCCTGTACCGTTGGCTTATCCTCACCAGCCCAGAGAGCTTTATGCAGTCACCAGCCGTGGCTGGAATAGCGACCAGCACATGTATGCTAAATACAACTCACTGAAGATGCGGGTCTGTCCCCTGGGGGTGCCGCCCTGCGGCCTCTTTGACAATCACTGCTACGGATCCACCCGCTTTCCTGACCGAACGCAACAAGGCTGGGTGCCGTGCTACGCTAAAAGGCCAATGTAATGCCACTCAATAGGATTTATCCCAAGGAATTGATGTTTGAAAATAGATTAATAGATTATATCCTATCAGTAGAAGTAAAGACACAACCCTCTAAGTATATGTCAAAAATAGTCAACCAAAATTCAACCTCAGTCCCTAGGGAGAAAAGTCAACTAGGAATCAAAAATCATTGCCAACAACTATCGCACTTTTAATACTCGAGTCCCAAAGTGTAACTGCTAAAGACGTGACTATCTGCTGTCACCAGAGCATCTAGACAGTGAGAGAGTGCACCAGGGAAGGGGGGGAGGACAACATGATTACTGAAAGAGGGAAGATCATATTGCATGTGCAAATGATTGAATGATCTACCTAGCACACACCCAGAAAACCCAAGAAAATCTACCAAGAAGTGTTAGAATGATAACGATGCATTCTATAGTACGGCCAATTACCAAAATAATATATAGACAAAGTTTTCCCCTGTACCGCCTAAAAAATATAATTTAGCCCTGGCTGGTGTAGCTTCAGTGGATTGAGTGCAGGCCTGCGAACCAAAGGATCGCGGTTCGATTCCCAGTCAGGGCCAAGCCAGTTCCCAGCAGGGGATGCACGAGAGGCAACCGCACATTGATATTTCTCTCCCTCTCTCCTTGCCTTCCCCTCTAAAGATAAAATAAACAAAATCTTTAAATATATATATGAAATTTAACAATATCCCATTTTCAATAGTAAATATGTAAAATACCCAAAAATAAACTCAAAAGGTAATAAATAGCACCTAACTGAATAAAAGTACAAAATTTTCTGAAGGTCATAGAAGAAAACTTAAATGTGCAAAACATTATCGAATGAGAAAAATTATTTACCATAAATGCTTCAGTTCTTTCCCAATTAAGTTAAAAATGTAGTGCAATTAACAACTAAACACCAAAGGGTTGGCGGAATACACAGGAGACCTTGAAAAAAATTTTTTTAAGTTTATCTGGAAAAAATGTTAAGTTGACTTCTCAATGCAAGAGAAAAACCAGGAACTTAAGGGAAAAGAACCACAAGGCTTGTATTTCCAGACACTAAAATGTATCATAAAACTCTGATAATTAGAATGGTCTGTCAAGAATAATAGACAAAACAAAAGAAAGACTAAAAAGCAGATCTGAGTATTCTAGCATTCAAATCAGCCAACCAATGCAGTGGGGAAAACTTCCATTGGGAAAAAAAACACACACATAACTCCTCCGTTCATACACCAACTAAACTCCAGATGTATTACAAGAGTTATATGAAAAAAATTAAAACATAGAATAACTGGAAAGACATACAGGTGAACATTAATCAGATACGTAGGTGGGAAAATTTTCCCCATATGTACATAAAGGAAAACTTTTGAATAACAAAAATACAAAAGTAAAAGACAAACAAACTAGCAAAAACAGTTCCATCCCACAATTAACAAATAATAATATGCCTAATCTATGAAGTGTTCTCTTACAAATCAACAAGGAAAGATACACATAAATTAGCAAAATGAACAAAGGCTATATAACGAGTCAATCACAGTAGAATTATATTTGGCCAAGAAACACGGTAGGAGAGAATTCAACCATATACCCAGAAATTAAGAAAATACAGATTCATTCGACAATGAGTTCCTACTTCATCTCTTCCATCCC
Source organism: Anoura caudifer (assembly GCA_004027475.1). Classification (NCBI taxonomy): domain Eukaryota; kingdom Metazoa; phylum Chordata; class Mammalia; order Chiroptera; family Phyllostomidae; genus Anoura; species Anoura caudifer. Next base: position 12,663 of record PVKU01014788.1, on the reverse strand, counting down.
AGAAAATATTTTTATGTTACTATGACTCCCCCGGTGGAAGAGGATGCCCCGAATACGCACCCCTGCTTGTCACAGTGGAAGCTAGCACCAGCTCCCTGGGTGGCGTTTGACCATGCAGACCAAAGATCTTTACAAACATTAATTCAACAATTCGCCTTCTTTGAATTGACCCGGTGGAAAGTACCAGAGGTTTTGCACAGAGATTTACGTGCAAGAATGGTCACTGAAGGGTTATTTATAATAACAGGAAAAAAATCTATATGATGAAATACTGTATAATTGTAACGACATGAAAAAATACTCACGATAGAGACCCAAGAACAAAACAGGTACATTATGATTCCAATTGTTTAAAATATATCCTATATAAATATGTATCAAATATATTTTAGATGAAGTTCGGGTCATACTGTATACATTGTGCATATAAAGGGCATAGTAATACTACTCTAAGAAATACACCAGTACGTACACTAGGTAACACAGTGATTATCCCTGGGGGGTTACATAGACCATTTTTCCTCCTGCTTGGTACTTATCTGTATTTTTACATTTTTCTAAAATAACAAATTATTATGGAACCAGAAAAAAATAGTTTAAATAAGCCAGCAACTATCATTATACTTAATACTAGAATATTGCTTAATATTCTTAATACTAGAATCATTCTTAATGCTATAATTAACACACGTAATACTAGAACACTAATATACACACATCGCTATTCTAAATGCTTTATGTGTATCGAATCGCTTAACCCTCACAACTATTACTATCCCCATTTCATAGAAGACTGCGGCTCAAGGCACTAGGTGACCTGACCAAGATCTCTCAGCCAGTAAGGAGGGGAGCTTTGGGGAAAACAGGCAACAAGGCTCCAGAAGCCAGAACATAAACTGTCCAATAAGAACTGTCCCCTTCCTTCCAAGTGGACTCCACAGGAAACTCCACGTACCCAAAGATGGGGTCACTGACCCAGACATTTTTAGAAATCGTTCCTTTGCCTCCAGGGGGCAGTAAACTCGTCTCCCATGAGGAAAAAAAAGGAGATTTCTTTCAAACAGCTAGGAGTCATTCACATGCGAGTCTGAAAGCCCAATGGAATGGCACGATTTTGCTTTTAGTAATAAGGCAAGAAAAGTTGAGGACCTGATTTCACTTCTGTGCCCTCAGAGGTATCTGTTCCCAGGAACTACATTCCCAAGTGGATTTTAACATTTACCATACTGCATTCTTGCAATTATTTGTCTGCATGCTTATCTTCCTACTGAGCTGAGGTCCTCTTCAATGGCAAAGACCGTATCTTATTCACCCTTGAGTCTCCAGCCCCTACCTCCATCTCTGGCTTACAAAGAGGGCTCACTATTTCTGAATGAACTGCACGGAGAACTCTACACAAAAGCTTTAAGCAATGACAACGTATTATAATAAAAAATGTATTGCCAAATATATATTTTGAGTCTGTGCACAAATAAATATAGAATATATGTGAAGACTATGATGAAGAAAAATGGATCTTTTAGGGAGTCATTCCTAAAACTCTAAATATTAACAAACATACAACTCAGGTTTTAACAGGTCTTCTTATAACATAATATGTAGCTTCAGTCATTTCTCACAAAACACAAGGTGGGGAGGGCGTAGATATGCCTCATTGTCTAAAAGGCAATCTACTGAACCAAGGATGCAGAAATAACCATAAACTTTCTGAGACGATGATGCAAAAACCCATCTGCCACAGAGAAGACACCAGGATGCATCCCGCCTATGGGTTCAATCGCACAACCTGGTGCCTGAAATATAAATCAAAGAACCTCACATCTCTGGGGCTTATTGACATTGGCTACCTGCAAATTTCTAATATGTACAAGATGGGCCTGTTTTTATTTACAGCACGAACCCTAGACTGAACGTAAAACAAGATGCTTAATAAATCCAGGGGCCCATAAAACACCAGCATAACTCAGACAGCAAGACAGACACTCACTCCTTAATTAAGTGGGTGATGTTCTGTTTAAAACAAAAAGACAACCCTTGGCCAGAGCGAAGATTAAGCAGTCGGCGCTGCGAGGGAAACGCCACCCGTTTTCAGGGCAAAGGCCTTAAATCATGAAAAATAAACCATCTCGTAGTCTGTTTTCAATAGTAAGTAGACAGTTCAGGACGCAGACTGATTTGGGTGAACACATTTTCAGTTATAACAAGTAATTTTACAGAGGATTAGTATCTTGATGGTCTGATCAATATGAGGCATGGCTGCTATTACGGATGAAGAGAAAATTGCCCCTCTGGTAATAAAGTGTGTGTGTCTTCGTTCTCCCTCATTTGCTGAGTCCATTACTGTAATGGTCCCAGCATTAACAGCTGGGGCAACTTAAGCAGCAGGGGTCTGATGAATTTAAAAGCTGGCCACTCTGGCCGGCTCAGCCTCTCCTGCCTTCCAGTCTGCAGAAGCAGCTCCCCTGCCTGGCTGCTTCCGAGGATCCTGTTTTATGAGAACAATGACTACGATTTCCCAATTATTGTCTCGTTAATAGCGTTACCGGCCAATACTGTGACTAAAGCAAAAATCGCTCGCAGCATATTGGCTGCTGATTCGGCGAAAAATGGCACACTATTTAGCGAAACCACCAGATTGATGGGACGACAGGCTGCAGGGCACGTGAGCTGTAATGTTTGCATTTGTTTGCCGGGTGCTCTGCTCAAGGAAGGAAAAAAAAAGGCAGAATGTTCATGCGGACAGGAAAAAAAAAATAAATTCATCAGCAAAATTTTCCATCTCTGTTTCCATGATACGGCAAACTGGGGAACAGTGAGACGATGGATTCAGTACATGGAAACAGAAAATCCGCAGAAGTGGAGCCTTAGACCTTAATCCTGCCCCATCCACCTGCGTGAGTTAGGGAGCCAGCCACATCAGCCCACTATTATTATTACTATTACTATTATTATTATTATTATTATTATTGAAATGCTGGCCCTTGAGGCTCAGCCTTGGATGGTCCAGCCACTAAATGCAGGTGCCAAAGGGCCGACTTGGGGCTAATGCAGAAATCAGAGCTCCGAGTCCTCCCACCCACCACAAACAGTTATGAAAACACTCATGTGCTGGCCACGAGTCCCCTCCTCAGAGCAGACGCAACACAAGTGGGTCCTTCAGAGCGAGTTTTTTCCTTGGTTTCTACCAGCTGTAAAGGTCTCAGCTGCCACTTAGCCACATGGCAGTTCTTGACCTAAAGGAAGGCATCCCTGCTTTGCAAGCAGGTCATTCCCAAAACTACAGAGCAAATAAATGATGGCGTGGCCACCCTAAGGAGACTTACAGCAGAAACAAAGATGCAAACCCACAGCAGCAACACGTGAGCAGCGAGGAGGCGTGGTTCACCTCCCGGACGCCTGCTGGTCTTGTCCAGAAACATTGTGTCAAGGATAAACCTTCAGAGTCAAGTTCCTGCCGACACAAATCCTAACCTGCACAAAGGCGCCCTGACCCAACCCAGCAGTCCCCAAGGTTCCTCCCAGCTTACACTGGAAAATCACCTGGTGAGAAAACGTTGTAAAATAATATAAAGTCAGTTTATATACAGGAAAGTTAAAGCGAATGGCGTTTAACGGAACTCTAAATTCTCCTCTAAACAGTGCCTTAGTGTAAGGTTCCAAAAGTACCATGCCAACTATGAAGTTCTTCTCTTCTAGAAGTTCAACGTCACGCTTTAAATATAAAAGCTACCGTAATAAACTAACAACAACGAAACAAACTAAGCCTGAGGAGGAAACTAGCATTTTACATTTGAAAGACAACAGTAGAAAACAATTGTTGGCAGTTGCCAAAGCGTGTGCTGAAGAGTCCTGCTTCTCAAAATTAATACCTAGGTCTAAGGTATGCTAAGCAATTTACGATCATAGAGTATTTAACCATTTTCCATTATTTCTTTCAGGCTCCTGTTCCATCTCTCACTTGTAGAAAACCTAATGACAAATAAGAGGGGATGCTTTTGGCCAGTCATTCATTTGATAAATATTTATGGCATATTCACTCTGTGCCTGGCACACTGTTAATTTAAGTGCTAGGGACAGAACGGTGCACAACAAAACCGAAAAGACACGGGCCCCACTCTCGTGAAGCATGGCGTCCACCAAGCTCAGCCACAGTAAATCCAGCCGGCAGCCGGGGAGCCAGGGTGGTCTCCATGAACCGTCGGCCTGTCACATGTAACAGATGCTGCAGACTCTCGACCATATTCAATCTTTCTCCAAAAGATAAATGTCTCTTACGCGCAAGACACTCAGCTAGGTCCACTGGGGAGATGGAAGGATTAACGAGACAGCAAGGCTGACTTCAACGAAGCCAAGTGTCCAAGTGTTAAACGTGTTTTAAAAAAGCATTTAAGATGTTTTCCAAATGGCAAATTTCATTTGCAAAACCGACAAGAGGATTACTAAGAAACAGACCAAGAAATAATAGAAAGTAACAAGAATTCACTATTATTCATTAGTTTAATTAATTAATTTTTTAATATTTTTTAAAATTCTATTTATTGATTTGAGAGAGAGAGGAAGAGATTTGTTGTTCCACTTATTTATGCATTCATTGGTTCCTTCTTGTATATGCCCTGACTGGTGATGGAACCTACAGTCTAACCAACTGAGCTTAATTTTCTTTTTTTTAAAGATTATATATATTTATTTTTAGAGAGAAGGGCAGGGAAGGGGAAAGAGAGGGAGGAAAACATGTGCAGGAGAAACATCGTTCGGTTGCCTCTCACACCCCCTAACTAGGTACCTGGCCGGCAACTCAGGCTCAGGCCCTGACCAGGAATCGAACCTGCGACCTTCCAGTTCACAGGCCGGCACTCAACCCACTGAGCCACACCAGCCAGGGCAAGCTTAATATAATTTTCAATGAAGATATTTAAAGTGATTTGGAAACTACCAACAAATAAACCCTTCTCCCTAGAGAAGGCGATTAAAACCACTAAATGGTGATTCATGCCTGACCTGTACCCTGAAAGAAAGATCAAGAAAAGGATAAACTTGGAGGGGGAGGGAAGAGTAGCATCTGGAAGGGAAAGTTTCAATTTTTTTAAGTCCCCTCCCTGGTCATTGGCCCACCACCCCAAATGCCTTAGACTTAGTTCCCCAAATTACCACCACAAGTAAATCTGGCCACTCCCATGGAACTCTCCTATAGGGACCTCCTCTCGGCCTGGCGTGGGCGCTGGGCGGAGCGGTCAGCGGCGGCAGCTTGCCAGGGCTTCTCGCCTGCCCTCCGCTGGACAGAGCATCTTGTCTACAGGAGACTCCCACCAGGTGCTGATCAGAAGGGCTCCCGGGCCTGCCTCTGCAGCAAAGCCGAGTGCCCTCCGAGACTGTTTCGCTCGGCACTTAGGAAGAAAAGGCCAGTAGGTCAGCCCCCGTGGTCACTTTAGTCAGTGTGCCCTTCCTGTCTGGGGCGTAGGGTTGTTGGAGGGTCACTTTCGGTTTGAGTGTGCGCTTGGTTTCAGGTAGGTTGGGCAGGAGCTGCCTCTGGGACTCTGGACTCAGGGTCCAACCTCAGTTTAACTTTGGAGGGTTGAGACATACTTGCAAGGCGACCCGAGACATCTTCGGGGGACATCTCCTGGGCTGGCTGCCTGGTGTCGGGAAACCCCGGGTCACGGACCGCGTTTTCAGTGGGCCAGAGGTTCCAGAACCAGCGTCCACTATCCTTTGGTCTCTGTCCTGGGGTTGCTGGAGTTTGCTGTGTGTGTGCACGTCGCATTTGCCCCCTAGGTAAACGTGCCAGCTTCAGGGACGCTCAAATTTGATCCCCGAATGCACCCCCTGGAGGTACATTCTCCAGAAGTGGACCAAGCACCCGAGACTTTCCTGTTGTCTGACTTTCTGTAGGACTTATTTGGGTCGGGGATTTCCCCTTTGGGCTGTCTCAGGGGAACAGGCTTTGAGGGGTTTACTCGGTCACTTTGGTCACACTTGCTTGTTTTGCCTTGCAGGGGTGTCCAACCTTTTGGCATCTCTGGGCCGCACTGGAAGAAGAGTCATATTTGGGGCCAACATTAAATACATCGCAACAAATAATCACAAGGACATCTCATAATGTTTTAAGTAAATTTATGATTTTGTGTTGGGCCACACGTCCCAGATCAGCCAGCTACTAATGTAATTAATGAATAGAAACTAATGTTTTGCTCTGTTTTTCTGTACCTGTGTCATGGCTAAAGGAATTTTAAAATGAAGCTTTCGAGTCTCTGTCTGTATGTGTGTATGTCTGTCTAACTCCAGAAGAAAATATTAAAATTAGTTTTTATGAAAACAGCTGTTTATTTGAATTAAGCACTTAATTAATTCAACATACTTTTCAGAATTACATGATCTAGGAAATAACATGAGAACTGATTTGTTTTAGATTTTATCGGGGTTTACAAAAATAAGTTTATGGCTACCTCTGTTACCTACTTTTTTGGCTTTTTAATACAGAGAAACTAAAGATATTTGGAGCTGTTAATAAACATGTCATATTCTATATTAAGGAAATACATGTTTCTAAGAATTATGAAATATTTTGCCAAGAGCCTGTATTTCTAGAGGTATAAAATTATTCACAAATTTGAGTTTTGGTTGTCACTGAAATTAAGGTTTCTAAGGGTTAAAAATTCAGAATAAAAAAATAGAAAAGGAGAATTTGTCTTTTATGTATTAAGCTGGCTAAAATTAAGCTGTTATTATAAGGGCTTTTTTAAATTAAGTTTCAGTTTCAATAGTGTATTTACATAAAGCCAAAACTTAATGTTCTGTCTTCTGTATTATTGGAATGCTTTTAATAAGAGCATTCTAAAAGAAGACAAAGGTATACTCCTTACCATCAGGTCTTTAATTACTCAATTCCATTGAATCACCTTAATATCAGAAACACTAAAATTTTGTTTTAACAGCTCTTTGGCTTTCTGCATTTGCTGGCAAAAATCTTTGATTGTCACTTTGACTAAGTGAACAACTTTAAAGTATTGTTATCTATGATTTTACTTGGAACATGTTTTAAAACTTTTGCTGTTTCACAAACTCCCCAAGATTCAAAATGTAAGGAGAGTCATTTTCTTGACCTCCTTTTCTTGTGACATTTTTAAGAACTTTGGAGTTTTCCAGAAGGATCCCTAACATACCTCCACAACTCATTTTCTCTTGATAAAGGGAAACATTAAAATAAGTAGGCCTGCTTGGCACGCTAAAATCACGCAGGAAACATTGTCAAACACAATGTTTGATTAGAACGTTTGATGACATTTAGCATAGGTTGTATATTGTTGGTAGTAGAGGGTATGGGGAATAGACATAGACTCTTACTGAACATCTTTAGATGAGGAAAAATACTAAAGACATAGGTTTTCTTGGTAAAGAAAGAAATAGGAAAATAATGCTTCCTGGAATAAAATGACTGTTTCAAACTGAGGAGAGGAAAGACGGGACAAACGGGAAGATCTCTGTAAGTTACGGAGGGGCTCTGCATGTTGCAAAAGGTGTGCGTACATTACAGAAGGTTCAGAGGAAGGATCCTAAGATGTATGTATACGAACTCCAACCAAGGCCGTTTTTAAGTCTGTTGTCATTTACAGACGATTGTTGTTTCCTCTGGTGCTTTTATAAGACAAAAATGTGTGTACAAAGATGTTTCATCTTCAGAGAGATTCACAGAGAAAACTCTGAAATACAAAACGTCAGGTACCCTTAGCTGATCCATGTGTGACTTAAAGGTATTCCCTCCTAGATGTTGTTTGTTTATCGACTGGTGATGTCAGTGCCAATAAAGGTACCAGATTTCCCACAAGCCAAATGGTTAAACGCAGTATCCACTAACACCTTACGGTCATTTAATATCTTCAGCTACCTGCCCCCAGGTATTGCCTCTGGATTCAGATTTCTTCAAACTGAACTCAACATTTTCGCTATTATAAATCTGTTTATTTTGCATAGTTCGATGGTATAAAGACACCGCTTGGATACAGGTTGCCCAATGTTTGCCAACGATCGTGAAGGCCTATAAAATGTCCACATAAGAAATTACAGGTGTTTCAGAAGACTTTCCCTTCGACGGGTATTACCATGACCTCCGCTGCAATGTAGACAGGAGAATTGCTCTTTGAAAACATGCTATGTAAGTAAGGCGGGGTCTGCTCTGTTGTGGATACCTCTTGTACTTGGATGAAACACCTCTGATAAAATAAAGTTAGAACTAAACATAATCCAGGCCTTGCCCTTAAAGAAACTTGACCGTAGAGCCTTACTGTGTTCTGGTATTTTTGCTCCAATGTGGCCTAAGGTTCTTTCTTAGGGAAAGAGCAACTTTCTCTCCTATGTGGGACAAGATATACTGGGAATGAGCCTTTCTGCCCTCAGGGACCGAGAATGGCATGAAATACCCACAATAAACCACCTCATAATCCAGGAACAATGATGCTTTGAATAACTGATCAGTGCCATTCTCTGATAATTGATCAGGAATACTTTTCAAGGAAAGATCTTGATCAAAGCAGGAAAAATACAAATAATAATATAAATGGAGCCACTTTTAAAATAGAGGCAGAGCTGTCATACCAGAGTAACTAACATACGATGTCAAAATGAGGAACAGGCCCTGGCCAGGTAGCTCAGTTGGTTAGACCATTGTCCCCAATATGCCAAGGTTGTGGATCCCCAGTCAGAACACATACAAGAATCAACCAATGAATGCATAGATAAGTAGAAAAACAAATCAATGTTTTTTTCTCTCTTTTCCTCTCTCTCTCTCTCTCAAATCAATTTTAAAAAAAAAGAAATAGGACATAATTGCTGGAGTGGTTTTAACTGAGGAGATGATTTGGGAGTTGCTGGGAAGAGCTCAGTAAAATTCACCCTCCCCAACATAACTTGGTTTTTCCTGTTCCTGTGATCCTTTGCACCTATAACCTTACTTCCAATATTTGTCAGTCAATTAGGAAAGGTAACTGGTAGCTTAAATAAAAATGCTAACCTGATCTTGCCCACACCAAAAGATACTAAACTTCACCCATAAAATCCAGGGAATTGGGTATATCTAAAAATCTGGAACTCAGGATCTCCACAAGATTAACTGAACCCAATACGGACAGGTCCTCCTTTGGTGTTATTAACAACTCATTCTTTTCTTAAACCATAAAATGTAGCTTCCTGGATACATCACTGTTGAGTGAAGCCTGCTTTGCTACCCAGTGAGAAGAAAGAACCAGATCAGAACCAGATCCTGCGGATCCCTGTCTGATCTCAAGCCGTTACAAGATAAGTTATGTCTCGTAAGTCTTCTCTTACTCCTAACAGTTTTTCCACATTCTGTCTCTTTATGTACACCTGTTCTCAGGACCCCCAGAAGCTATGGGACCCCAAGACTTTCATTAATCAAGCAGCCAGACAATTTCATTCCTCTAACTCAAAAACTGCCTCCACCCATCTTCAGCAGGAACCAGGTACAGGAACATGACCCTCATGCCCATTCCCTCAAGAATGAGGAGTAAAAACGTCTCAGAGGGGAATTCTTATATAGGACAATGGTCTCAAGGTCTGAGCTGTACTTACTAAATGCTATTCTTGCTAGACGTTAAAATATAGCATCATATTTTGTAAATGCAGCAGTAACAAAGGAGCTAGATAGGAACCCAATCTGATGTAAAGAAGAAATGTAATTAACCAAATCTGGACACAAGCAATGGCTAAGCCTCCCTTCCTCCAGACAAAGCTTTGGATGCGAATCCCATTTCCTTTACTTGCCGCAAGTAAATAAAACTACCCAATAGCAACCACTTATTCTTGAATAGAACACCCCTAGGTGGGGAAACCCTTGAGTTCGGTAACAGAAAGAAGGACTTTTAAGAGAGCCAAAGTGGCTGATGGGCAGAGAGCAAGGAGAGTGTCATGTCCAACGAGGCTGCAGAAGCAGTTAGTGTCCAGACTAGGTAGGCCGTGTTGTTTAGTACTTATCCTAAGAGCAACAGAAATTCATGGAAGATTTTTAAGCAGGTGGTTGGTAGAGGAGGGAGGGAGGAAATGAACATGATTAGACTGGCATTTTTAAAAGATTATACTCCACAGTGTGAAAAAGTGACTGTTTGGGAGCAGGGGAAGTAGGGGACAATGGAGTGTTGGGGTATAAAGCGTAACCCAGTAAGAAGACTATTGTATCAGTCCATTAGAGACAATAGCTTGGTCTAAGGTGGAAATGGAAAAACAAGTGGACAGATTACTGATATATTTAGACAAATAAATAGGACTTGATTTGGGGAATGAGAAAAAGGAAAACATTCAATTCTTCTGGGCCTCAAGTCTTCATCTGTGAAACAGGGCTGTTGATACTCCATCTGTATAAATATCTATCTTGCAATCTGCTGTGGTAAGAATACGAAATAATATAAATATTATGAACTTAACGCAAGCCTGACACGTAATACACGCTATGTAAAAAATTGCTATCACTATTATTATTTTCATCCCATGGAATGGCAAAAACTACTAGAGGCTGAACCCCAAAAGTAGATAATAGGGTTGTAGTTAAATTTTTATATCTGGCTGTGCTGAAGACATAGAAGATTATCAACGAGCCACTGAGACAACTGTTCCAAAGAAACACATCTGATCTCAGTCCTCAGGAATCACTACCAAAGAGAAAGCACAGCTGGTACGATCAGTCATCTGAAAGTCCGGTAAACTGAGGCACAAGGGTAGCTACAGATTTACCCAAGGTATAAGGTGCAGAACAAGTAAGTGGATGTCTTCCATTTGTGAGCTGATCCAACAGGACTAGGCCTGCATCCTGAGCGGTACGAATTTATAAATCCCAGTATCTCTGGCTCCCTTGCTGGGAAGGCCCTCTCATGCCTTGGCTTCAGATCTCGCGTCTACTCGCCATCCAGCCAAGTCCTCCAGGCTCCCTGCCCCTAGCTACGAGCGCATGAAAAATCCCAGACTCCGGAGGCCCCACATACCTTAGCTTCACGTTCCCGTTCCTCGGCGGTCGGAGCCCGCTTCATGCTGCCGCTACAACCTTCTTCGCCACTGCCAGTCTTGTAGAGTCTCTCGTTCTGGACCCCGCCTCCTGCATGTAGTTCTCTCGGCATCCTGCTCCCATCCACCGCTATTCTACCCCATAGCCTCTAGAACTACCACTCCCAGAATGCACAGCGGCGACGCCCGGAGCACCTCGGGATTTAGAGCACTAGAATTTCCCAGGTCTGCGAGGCAGCGAGCTGGCGGGCTGGGGCCCGAGGAAAACTACATTTCCCAGGAAACAATGGGGCCTGCCATGTTTTTCCCATGCTTCTCTCGGCCAGCGGTGCCACACGCCGTCGGCGCTATAGCAACGGTTAGCTACCCGCCGGGAGAGAGTGGCGGTGAGTACCACGGGGGAGGAGAGGGTGATAGAGGTGGTCGACCCCTTCCGTGTGGCACCGCCCGGGGTCGTGGGGTCTGCTCTACGGTCTGTAGAAGGCTCTGGAGTTCTTAAGTGAAAAGTATCCCAGCGCGAGACACCCCCACATCGTAGGCCTGAACCACAGCCCACGCCTATTACCCCCACGCTTAGCACCCCTTTGAAAATTTATACCCGACCTAAATCCCACCCGATGAGAGTTGATGCTAACTGCAGAGCGTCTCCAGGTCCTTCTTCAAGCAGAAGGTTACATAAACACAGCTCATTTGACGTGGGTTAGGAGTCTGTTTGTACACCCTTAGGCCTCCCGAGTGGCCAATTATTTATTTCTAGTGATCTGTTTATCGTTTTATTACCCCATAGCCTATTACCTGCATAAAGGCAGGGACTTTGTTTACCATTTTGGCCTCAGTGCCAGATGTTCATTTATTCATTCGATAACCATTAATGTAGGTGCCCACCTTGTGCGAGGCACTGTACCGGGCCAGGTGAACAGGGCAGTTGCCTATTTCAACATGCTCACTCGTACTTTACCGGTGAAGACAAACTGGTAACCAGCTAGTAAACAAACAAAATCATTTCAGATAGAGATGGTTGCTATAACAGAAATAAACAGTGATGAAATTGGGAGGAAGAGTACTCTAACGTGGGATGATCGGGGAAGTGACATTTCAGCTGAGCCCCAAAGAATGAGGATCCAGCAGAGGCTTTGGGCAAGGCGAAAGTACCCTGGATTTGGGGACCTTGAAGGACAACAGTGTGAGCAACGAGGGATAGCGTGAGATGGTGTTGGAGAGAAAAGACAGCTTTACGCAGGGTTTCTCAACCTCCTTAGCATTTGGGGGCCAGATAGTGGTGATTCCTATGCACTGCGGGGTGTTTAGCATCATCTCTGAGCTCCAGGTGCCAATAACACTCCCTCTTCCTAGTAGTGAGAATCAAAAATATGACAAGGCAGTGACTTCTTAGATGAGTGATCTTGGACAGTGTCCTAAGCTGTGTCTCCGTTACTTCATTTGTAAAGTAGGAATCATTTGAGTAACAACCTCACAAGGAAGGATATTGTGAGATGTTTGCTTCGCTCACATAAGCAGAGCCCCTAGGAGAGTGCCTGGTACATTTTAGTAAGCATTCAGTAAATGTTAACACCACCATCATCATCCTTGTTATTCTTATAAAAGCTACCATAACTCTATCATGGAAAAGGTACTTTTTACAAGGGTCCTGTGTTGAAA
>PVKU01014787.1:0-21308 GCA_004027475.1 Anoura caudifer | reverse complement strand
GTTGCTTTACTCTCTCTCAGATTCCAGTTCCTTTCACCGCTTCCCCTTTGCCTGGATTATCCGCACGTGAATGTGGGACCACCCGGTCAGCCAGCTGCCTTGTGCGGCCTCACTGGTTCTGCACAGTTGCTGCCCCCGTGTCCGGGGTCTGCTAGTCGCTGCCTGTGCACCTGGGGGCTGCCAGCCGCTGCTGCCTGCGAGCCCGTCCGCACCTCTGCTTTTTCCTGCCGCGACTCCGCCCCTCTTACCGGTCTGGATGAATCGTTGTTGGACTTCCAAACAGTTTGATTTTCTGAGATCTGGTTGTTTTCTTGTTTCTAAATCTTTGTTGTCCTTAATTTGGTTGTGAGAAGAGGCACAGTGCGTCTGCCTATGCCTCCATCTTGGCCGGAAGCCCTGCCTGCCTTCTCTTCTGCCTAAAAATAAATAAAACCTTTAAAAAAAATGTTTACCTAAATACTAGGTTCTTATTCCTTCTTCAGTTTAACAGCAAACTTTACTGAGACCTATTAGAAAAATAATCAGAGAAGATATCTTTGATTCTTCTGTTGATCTGTTATGAGGATCTCTTCCTTTTATAAAGTGTGTACACTTGGGATATAATACAGTAGAAAAATAAACAAAGAAGAAGAGAAAGACAGACAAAGGGATTAGGTGGTTTCAAAGCAGCTATTAACCGGGATGGTGAATTAAAATGAAATCATGCTTACTGGGAGAACTGGCAATTACTATGGGACATAGGTGGGAAAAAAGATGAAAAAATGTTTTTAATTCTTAATTTCCCTAATTCTTCCTCATGCCTCAAATTGAACCATTTGAGAAGAAGTTGCAGGGACTATATGACCTTTTACCCCTAAATACTTTAGCATGTGTCTCCTAAGCAGGGACATTCTCATATAATCACAGTACAATGATCAATTTTAGGAACAAACTGAGGAAATTTATCATTGATGCAATATCATTACTTTATATACAAACAGGTGCTTGTTTCATAGCGCCCTCAATTTGGGTCTCTGTGATTTTTTCCTCACCATCTGACTCATGCTGTGCACTTTCGGTAGCAACACCCCACAGATGACATTTCCTTTCCAGCGCCTCACTCCAGGAAGGACCAGTTAGTATATACCATGATTAACGACATTCAATTTAATCACTTGAATAAAGTGTTACTGGCCATATTTCTGCATTGTTACCATTTTTTTCATTTGTAACTGATGAGTAATCTGTCAGGAGATACTTTCAGGATGTGTAATTATCATTCCACATACTTTCACCCAAAATTTTTAACATTTCACTGATGACTCTTATCTGAATCAACTACTACGATGGTAGTTGCAAAACGGTTATTTTTCTTTTTTTAAAAACCCCATCATTCTATTTATATTTATAATTGGTAATTCTGCTCTTTAAAAAATGCTTTTCCTTCTCACACCGTTTGTTGATAGTTAATATGAAATTGTGAATTTTTTTATACCGTGTGTTATAACTTGATACTGTCATTTTTCACTTGGAAGCTCAAATTATCCCAGTTTTGCCAAACTGCCTTCTATGGCATTTTAACACAACTCCCTCATTTTTCGAGCACTTACATACTTTCTGGCATGACAAAATGTTCCAGGCTCATCTTGTACTTTCCCTGACTCATCCCAAGTATCAACCATTTCTCTAATAAAACTTAATTCCTTTTAGTGAGGAAAAATGTTTAGGAACATTTTGCTTAGGAACCAAGGCCTCGAAACTAGATATGTGCATTGCTACCTAAGCCCCATTGCTTCTAAGTCCTTTTCAGAGTACAGAATGTGTGAATATGTGATTTTTTTAAATCATGCTGATACCTCTAATTCCAATTTAATACCATAGAGTTCTTCCTGGCCTTCCTCCAACCAAATTTATCTCCTTTCTTCCATGAGAAACAGCCTTCAACAGTATCAGTACATTTCCTCATTTGCTTAATCCTAAAGTGAATACAAAAATAACTTCAGAATTACTATACTCATACCACCAACAATAACTGTACAGCAAATAAAGCTAGAAAAGTAAAGTTCAAGATTTCACTGAATTTCCCTTTGTATTCAAACTGGAGATAAGTAATGAAACTACCATTCCAAAGTTAATTGAATTAATGCTTTCACTTTCTCCCATGTGGTTATGTTTTCCATTTGATAAACAATACAGTACATTTTTATCAAGATTTTATACTTTTAGAGCAGTTTTTAGGTTCATAGCAAAATTGAGGAAAAGATACACATATTTTCCTCATAATCCTTGTACCCCACACATGCATAGCCTTCCCTATTACCAACACCCCCCACCACAGTGGTACATTTGTTACAACTGATGAACCTACATTAATACATTGTTGGCACCTGAAGTCCACAGTCTGCATTGCGGTTCACTCTTGGTGTTGTACATTCTGTAAGTTTGGACAAATGCATAATGACATGTATCTACCATTATAGCATCATTAATAATAGCTTCATTGTCCTAAAAATCCGCTGTTTACCTCTCCCTCCCCACTAACTCCTGGCAATCACTGATCTTTGCACTCTCTGCATAGTTTTGCCTTTTCTAGAATGGCAAAACAGAATGTAGCCTTTTCAGAGTGTCTTCTTTCACTTAGTAACATGCCTTTAAGGTCCTTTCTTTTTTTTTTTCATGGCTTGATAGCTCACTTCTTTTTGGTGCTGAATAACAGTCCATCATCGGGAGGTACCACAGTTTATTTACACATTCACCTACTGAAGGATATCTTGGTTGCTTCCAGGTTTTGACAATTATGAATAAAGCTGCTAAAACATCTGTGTGAAGGTTTTAGTGTGCACATAAGTTTTCAAATCTTTTGGGTAAATACCAAAGGGCATGCTTGCTGAATCATATGGTGACTATAAGTTTAGTTTTTTCAGAAACTGTCAAAGTGGTCATACCATTTTGCATTCCCACCAGCAATGAATGAGAGTTCCTGTTACTCCACATCCTCACCTGCATTTGTGTTTCCAGTGTTCTTGATTTTGGCAATTCTAATAGATATGTAGTAGAATCTCACTGTTACTTTAATTTGCATTTCCCTGATGATAGTTGATGTGAAGTATCTTTTCATATTATTTGTTATTCATATATCTTCCTTGGTGAGGTGTCTGTCTGTTACGCAGGTTGTTCATTTCATTATTGTTGACTTTTACATTTATATTTTATATACAAAGAGTTCTGTGCATATTTGGGATAACAGTCCTTTATCAGGTGTGCCTTTTGCAATTTGTTTTTCTTTGTATTCAAGTTTAGGATCCCTCCCTTAATTTCCCCTACTCCTATTCTGGTAGTTCTAATTATGTTTTTTGAATATGTAAAATCGTAACATGTTTCCAAAAATAAAAATAATACAAAGGTATACGGAGAGAATTGTCACTCCCTCCTCTATCCTCTCTATACAGCCCCTAGAGTAACCAATTTTATTATTTTGTGGTTCACCCTTTCTATGTCTTTCTGAAAAACTAAGAAATTAATTAAATATACTGAATATTTAATAAGGGCTATTTAAGAAAGGCAGAAAAACAAGCAAGAGAATCGAAATGAGATAAAGAAATAAAAAGGGTCAGAGAGAAAGGGATTGAAATGGAAGATAAGCAAAGATTCAATACATATATAACTGGAGTCTCTGCAGAAGCAAAATAATGAAACAGAACTTACATTTAAAACTAATTGTAGAAAACTTTCTGAAAATGAAAAAAGACCAGAATGTACATATTGAAAGGCCCATTTTTGCCTTATAAAACTGACTTGGAATGGTCAACTCTAAAACGCAGCCTAATAAAACTATTACATTTTAAAAGTGAAAAAGTCCCCAGAACTCTGGGGGAAAGATCAGATTAGTTTACAGGGTAGGAAGATTAGGCTCCCTGCAGACCTCAGCAGCAACACAGGAAGAAAGGTGCCCGTGGAACAGCATTTTTAATGCAAGCCAAGGATTTTATATTCCAAACAAGTTTAATCAATTCTAATTTTATTTATTTGGGGGAGGGGGATGATATATCTGTTATCAGTTTCTAAATTTTTGATTTGTTTCTTTGTCTGAAGCTATTTAATTCAGAAGTATTGCAATACAGTTTCTTTCTAATTTATAATTAGTTGTGGAGGAAGAATGTCCATGAGTCAAAAGGTTTTGATTCTCATTTTTTTCTTTCTTTTTAAAAATTTTGTATGGATGTAGACTGCTTTATTGGGGTCCATTTCAGTAAAGAATAAAGGTTTGAGGTGGCTTAAAAAAAATCTGTTGTTGAAGACTGCCCCCTTCTGTCAGAATAGTGAAGGTCAGCACCCGTTTTCGTATGTATTTATTTATTGGTTCAGGGAGTGTGTAGGGGAAGGGTCTGATATGTTTTGTAGTTCTTTTGTTTCAGTACAATCTTAATTCCTCCCTCTGACTTCCTTCACTAACCCATCTCCAAAGGGTAACTCCCCTTTTCCATTTATCTCTTTCCAAGAAGTAATACATTTCCCAAATTGTCACCATAGGTCTCATATACTTTCAAGACTCTTTCCTCTAGCCAGTCCTGTGATCTACTAGGTCTTAGACTGCTTTCAGAAATGTTGTTATTTATTGTGAAGCTTTACCTTTCTATTGGTGTTTTTATCAGATCTAGGCCCTTAACTCCTCTCTTCTTTTCCATGTAGTTTTCAAATCTGCCTAAGTCTAAAACAGCAAATACAGTTCTGTTAAAATGTGGTGTTTATTTCTTATTCAAAAACATTTTGAAGTTCATAGTCTTTTTTTTTCTCTTAGGAAAGCTGGAAGTGTGGGTTAAGTATGGTTTAATTTACATTATTTCTTTTTTTAAAAAATTACATTATTTCTTAATCTGTATGGTTTTCAGGGAAAATGAGTGGACAAATTCTAACTTAGGAGGCCACCATTAACCTATGACAACCTGGAAATCCATCAGATCTTTTTATTCCTATTACTGATTGTGATTGTGGTATTTTATAAACATCCTTAACACACCCCAGGATTTAAAGCAAAGGGCTAATTTGTGGACTAGTCTTCCTATTGAAGAAAAATCAAGTAACTTTCTTAGAACACCAGGCACAGGCAAACTGATTCAGAAATCCAAGTCTCTCATATCACCCTGGCTCAGTTAGTTGGACACCCTCTGGCAAAACAAAAGGACACAGATTCAATTCCCGGTCAGGGCACATGCCTGGGTTGCAGGTTCAGTCTCTGGTCAGGGCACATATGATAAGCAACCAATCAATGCCTCTCTCTCACATTTATGTTTGTCTTCCTCTCCTTCTCCCTCCCATCCCCTCTCTCTAAAAATAAATAATAAAACCCCCCAAAAGTCTCTCATATCCAATTACTAATCTAGTATAGTAGAATCTGATATGATACACTATGGCTTACAGCATTACAGTAGTTAGAAGTCCTTAGTGCTGATGTGTAAACAAAATCTACTTTGAACTAAAACAAAATAAATTGTGTTTAATTTAGAAAGCTATATAAAAAACAAACTAGAATCCATGTTCTTTGCTATTTTTGTCTTTATGATGATAAGGCAATAACACGACAGAGTGATTTTCCCATCTGGGGCTCTAATAAAGTTCATCCGTCCATCTATCCAGCATTTATTGAGGACCATGAAATTGCCAAATAATAGGGATACAAAGGTAACTAAGACAAGCCCTTGCCTCACAGGAAGCAGAGGAATATATGGAAGTTGCAGAAGATTAGATACAGTACAGTGTTCTTTATAAAAAGTCTAAACATATGCAAATCATATTATATATACTTTTAACAATACATATACATGTAGTATAAATACAAAGATGTGGGAACATGATAATTAAATTCAGTATAAAAGTTCATTCTGGGAGGTTGAGGTGGGAGAATGAGGGGAATAAAATCAGGTACGAAAATAAAGGAAGCTCCAATTTTATCTGTAGTTTGTTTCTTTAAAAAAGAAAAAGTAAGATCTGAAATAATTGCAAAGTGCTAAGATACAACAGAAATCTATAATAAGATACATGGGTTATCTGTTACATTACCTCTAGTGTTTTCTGTATGCTTAAAATAGTTTGTGATTTAAAAAATGTGTTCAATTGATTCTGGGCAGAATACATTCAAAATTCCAAGAAAATGATTTTTCAACATTGGAGCTCAGGTCAAGACAAATAGAAGATTCATGAAGTTTTAATTTGGAAGTTTCAGAACATGTTCAAGTTGTGTAATAACACAAAATTGAGAACCAGTATTAGGAATGAGTGAGAAAAACAGCCTGAATACTGTACATTGTTTTGTAGATGAAGTATTATACATACCTGTGAGTGCTAAATAAGAAGCGATGTACCGCTTTTCCAGTCCATCTCTAACACTTTGAATTGCACCAAAAATTGGAGGTATAATCATAATCAGGTTACTCACTGTATTCCCTATAGGAGAAAACCACAAAGAGATAATTATGTTAATCAACACTACTTTAAATAAAGATATATACACTTCGCCCTCAACAAAAATTAAACAGATAACTTCTCAGAAAGATAGAGGAATGATATTTACAAGTCCTAAAAGAAAATTTCTTAAAAGAATGCAAGTAGTAACCCTGGTTGGTGTGGCTCAGTGGACTGAGTGCTGGCCTGCAAACCAAACGGTCACCGGTTCAATTCCCAGTCAGGGCACATGCCTGGGTTGCAGGCCAGGTTCCCAGTATGGGGCACTCAAGAGGCAACCACACATTGATGTTTCTCTCCCTCTCTTTCTCCTTCCCTTCCCGCCTCTCTAAAAATGAATATATAAAATCTTAAAAAAAAAAGAATGCAAGTAAAATAGATACCTTCAGACAAAGGAAACTAAGAATTGTCAACCTGATCATCCACTAAAGAAAATTCTAAATTCTAAAGGTAAAAAGAAAAAATATCTCAGAAAAAAAACTCAAAGATATAGCAGAAAATGAGTTGGAGAAGGCAGCCTACATCAACACCAGTGAAAGAGTGGCCCCTGGATATACTATGATAAGATAAAACACAGGATTGAGTTAGTTTTGTCTACCGAATTAAAGAGCAACAAATCAGGGTTTGCATTTTGCATGTCTTTTTAAAATGTCATTTTTGTGGTAATGTTTTGTTTCTAGTTTCTGATTCTAGTAAAGCATGAAAGGCAATGACTTTTAATCTGATCTTTGTTCTTGTCTTTACAAAACAGAGCTCAACCATGAGTAGCAAAGAAAGGATTAAAAAAAAAACAACCCCAAACAATAGCCCAAATAAAGAGTAAAATGGGGAAGGAAATGGCTAAACTATTTTATAAATTGATTCTAGGCAGAACAAGTGACACAATACATTCAACATTCCAAATAAATGACTTTTCAACATTGGAGCTGAGGTCAAGACAAATAGCAATTAATGGACATGTACAGAAACTCTACCTTACAACAGCAGGTACATTCTTCTCAAGTGCATATGGGACATTTTCCAGGACAGTCCATATGTTAGGCTATAAATTAAGTCTCAACAGACTTAAAAAGATAAATATCATCTAAAGTATCTCCTCCGGCCACAACAAAATGAAGTTAGAAATAAATAACAGAGGGAAAACTGGAAATTTTCACAAACTTATGAAAATTAAACAACATATTTTTTAAACAATCAATGAATCAAAGAAGAAATTACAAGGGAAATCAGAAAATAGAGAGGACTTCAAATGAATACACAACAGAACAACATTGATAGAACGCAACAAAAGCAGTGCTAAAGGGAAATTTTATAGCTATAAACACTTACATAAAAAATAAGGATCTTCAAGCTGATTTGAAAGAATGCTCTTTAGGAACATGAAAATATACAACACACTGTAAAGGTAACTATATAGTCAAATTCAGAACACTCTAATACAGTAATATGATAGTGTATTAATCACTCTAGTATAAAGGTAAAAGGAAAAAATTATTAAAACTAACCAGAGCTTATAATAATTTATTAATGAGTACACAATAAAAAACAGGTAAACTGTGATATCAAAAACCTAAAAGGCTAGAGTTTTAGTATGGGAAGTTCAGTTATCAGCATAAAAGAGGTTGTTATACGTCAGCAACATGGTAACGACAAAGCAACAAAAACCTACAGTAGATACACAAAAAATTAAAAGAGGGAATCAAAGCATACCACTACAGAAAATCATTAATTCACAAGGCATCAGGAGATGAAGAAAGGTGTAAGGGAACTACAAAACAACCAGAAAGGTGTCAGTAGTCCTCAGTAGGCCTTAGTAAATCCTTACCTATTAATAATTACTCTACATGGCCCTGGTTGGCGTGGCTCAGTGGATTTCGTGCTGGCCTGCAAACCAAAGGGTCTCCAGTTCGATCCCCAGTCAGGGAACATGCCTGGGTTGTGGGTTCAGTCCCCAGTCCAGGAGTGTGCAAGAAGCAGCCAATCAATATCTCTCTCTCACATCAATATTTCTGTCCCTCTTTTTCTCCCTCCCTTCCCCTCTCTCTAAAAATAAATAAATAAACTCTTTTTAAAATTTTACTGAATAAATAAATGATAGGCTGTATGAAGAAAACAATTTTCTTAAAAAAATTAAATCTCTAAATGTAACTAGATTAAATTCTCCAAGAGGTTCACTTCAGCTTTAAGGACACACATGGACTCAAACTGAAGGGATGAAAAAAGATAAGCCATGCAAGTGAAAACCAAAAGAGATCAAGAGTAGCTACTCTTTTATCAGATAAAACAGACTTAAAATAGACTTTAAGCCAGAAACTGTAACAAAAGACAAAGAAGATCACTATTTAATAATTAAAGGTTAATTCATCAAGAGAATATAACAATTGTAAATACATACGCACTCAACATATTAAGCAAATACAGTTCTGAAGAAAGAAATAGACAACAATATAATAGTAGGGGACTTTTAATACCCTACTGTCTACAACAGATAGATCATCCAGACAGAAAATCAATACAGTAGATGCCCTTAAGTTCCAAGACACCTCCCTCCCAAAACCACAGATACTATGGTTGTTTTTTTTTATATACATATATACCTACGATAAAGTTTATAGCTACTCTTCGTTCGGCATATCCAAATTGGTAGCATCACTACTCTTGTGCTTTGGGGCCACTATTAAGTAAAATAAGGGTTACTCATAAGGCAGAATAATAAGAAGCTAGAAAAATTCCTGGGTAAGTGGAATGGGGAGACTGTGACAAGAAAATTAAACATGGCCAAACAGTGTGAGCAACTTACAGCCAGCTGGTGAATCACAACAATTTATCTCCCCTAACCAAGGGCGAATGGTTTATACTTCTTCTCCATAACCAAAGAATACATAGCTTAAATCTCTCTGGTCTGGGCCCTGCCTGGTGTAGCTCAGTGGACTGAGCATGGGCTGCAAACCAAGGGGCCACCAGTTCAATTCCCAGTCAGGGCACATGCCTGGGTTGCGGGCCAGGTTCCTGGTACAGGGCACACGAGAGGCAACCATACACTGATAATCCTCTCCCTCTCATTCTCCTTCTCTTCACCTCTCTCTAAAAATGAATAAATAAAATCTTTAAAAATATATCTCTGGGAGATAGAGAACAGAGAGCCAATTAACATCATTTGTGCCAGCTAAACCCAAGGACAGATGAAATCAGGGGAACAGATAACAAAAATCCCATTAAAAGCCAGAGAGACTCAAGATAAAAGTAAAACAGTATAGCAGATTAAAGAATACTCCCAAAACCCCACTACGCACTCATTCTGACACATCACCATATTAAAAATGTACCTAGAGCCCTGGCTCGTGTGGTTCAGTGGACTGAGTGCCAGTCTGCAAACCAAAAGGTCACTGGTTCAATTCCGGGCAAGGCATGTGCCCAGTCAGGCAGGGCAAATGCCTGGGTTGCAGGCCAGGTCCCCAGCGGGGAGCATGCAAGAGGCAACCAATTGATATATATCTCTTGCACATCCATGTTTCTCTCCCTCTCTTTCTCCTTCTCTTCCCATCTTTCCTAAAAATAAATAAAGTCTTTAAAAAAATGTACCTGGAAATCTAACAAATATTCTGCTGAAACCCTCCCCTAAGATCCTCACCCATAGAAAAAAGATAAGAAGCTCTCAGAACAAAGACGTAGGGAGAGCTCGTTCCAGAACATACCCCATGTCCCTTCTTGGGCATGAACTTTTTATTTCCTCCTAAATTCCAAGGGGCTCAAGGAGATTTGTGGCCAGGGGAGCAGTGGGCAGTGGCAGCTCGACCCAGGCTTACCCCCTGATCCTGTCTCCGGGGCACCCTTTTCTCTGACTTCCCAGTGAGCTAACAGCAGCCCCACCTTGGCTCACTCCTTTCCTATATAATGTTTCTAGGGAGCCAAAGTAGCCCCACCTAGGCTCTCTCATATCACTTCTTCAACCCTAAGTCCTTCCTCGGTTTCATTGTCCTCAGCCTTAATAAACATATTCTCAAAATCACCTGGATTTGTGTTGGAAAAATTTTCCTACACTAAGAATCCACATACTACTGGCTGGCCAGAAGCACACTCACTCCTGGCCAGTGCCTGTCCAGTAACACGTGAACACAAGCAGTGCAATACCACAAGAGCACAAGAGTCGATCTAGTAAGTGAAACGGCTACTAAGTGACTAATGGACAAGGAGCCTATAAAGTGCATATATGCTGAGCGAAGGAATGATTCACAGAGCAGGAGAGTGAGAGTTTTCATCATGTTACTCAGACACCATTCAACTTAAAACTTATGAATTATTTCTGCAAATTTATTTCCATTAATATTTTCAGACTGCAGTTCTGAAACTGTGGAAAGCAAAACCATGAATAAGAGGGAACTACTGTACAGAAAAGCTGGACTTCAACTATACTTGAGACCAAATAACCCTAACAGACATACAAAACATTTTACCTAAGAGGAGCAGAACACACATTCTCATCAAGCATGTATAAAACACTCTCCAGGGTAGATCATATGACAGATCATAAAACAAGTCTTAGCAAATTTAAGAAGACTGAAATCACACCAAGTATTAGGTTAGCCAAAAAGTTCACTTAGTTTTTTCCGTACAGTGGCTCTAGTAGTGCTCAGTGGTCTTTAACCTCAATCGAAACAATTTTGTTAGAGTGTATCGTGACAGCTATCATATTAGCATGCATTTTTAAAAAACATTAAAATTGGTGAATTTTTGTGCATCCATTTTAATATTGAAGATCGAAAAAATGCACACAACATTTTCAGCATATTATGCTTTATTATTTCAAGTAAGATAAAAACACAACTGAAACGTAAAAAAAGGGTTTGTGCATGTATGGAGAAGATCTGTGACTGACTGAACATGTCAAAAATGGTTTGCAAAGTTTCTTGGTACTATGGACATTTTGCCCAAATAATTCTTTGCTGTGGGGCTGTCTTATGCATTGGAAGGTGTTTAGCTGCACCCCTGGCCTCTACCCACTAGAAGCCAATAGTGGGATATAACCAACATATTCAAAATATCCAAATCAATAAAGTTATTGGTGAAAATGAAAAACATCTTTTATTTTACAGAAAAAACTAAGTGGACTTTTTGGCCAACCCAGTATCTTTTCCAACCACATGATATAAAACTAGAAATCAATAACAGGAGGAAAACTAGAAATTCATACATGTATGGAAGTTAAACAACATAATACCTGAACAACCAATAGAGCAAAGAAGAAATCAAAATGTAAATTAAAAAATATCTTGAATCAAATCCAAATGAAAACACAACATACCAAAACTTAGAGGATACAGCTCAAGAGGAAAGTTTACAGCAATAAACACCAACATTAAGAAATATCTCAAATAGACAACCTAACTTTATACCTCAAAAAACTAGAAAAAGAACAAACTAAGCCCAAAGTTAGAGAAGAAAAGAAATGAAGATCAGAATGGAAATAAATGACATACAGCAATTTCATGTCTTCAAACTAAGAGATGGTTTTTTGGAAAGATAAACAAAATGAACAAAACTTTAGCTAGACTGAATCAGAAAGAGAGGATGCAATAAAATCAGAAATGAAAGAGAGCATTATAACTTATACCACATAAATACAAAGGATCATGAGAGACTAGTATGAACAATTATATGCCACCAAAAAACCTAGAAGAAATGGATAAATTCCTAGATATATACAATCCACCATGACTGATCAGGAAAAAAGAAAATCTGAATGGACCAATAACAAGAAAGGAGACTGAATCAGTAATCAAAAACCTCCCAACACAGAAAAGCTGAGGACATGTGGTTTCACTGGCAAATTCTACTAAATGTTTTTTAAAAAATTAACACTGAATCTTTTCAAACTCTACTAAAAAAATAGAAGATGGAGCCCTGGCCTGGTGGCTCAGTTGACTAGAGAGTTGTCTTGTACACCAAAAGGTTATGGGTTCGATCTCTGTTGAGGGCATATACCTAGGTTCCAGGTTTGATCCCCAGTCAGGTCACATATGGGAGGCAACCAATCGATATTTCTCTCTCTTATCAATGTTTCTCTCTCTTATCAATGTTCCCCCCTCCCTCCTCTCTGTCTCTGTCTCTCCCATCTGTCTCCCTCTCTCTCTCTCACACTCACACATTCAATAAACATACCCTTGGATGAGTATTTTAAAAAAAAAACAAAACTAGAAGAAGGAATACTTCCAAACTCATTTTATAAGGCCAGAAATACTCTGACATCCAAGCAAGATAAGGACACTACAAGAAAATTAAAGGCTGATATCCCTAAGAAAGGTAGATGCAAAAATTCTCAACAAGATGTTAACAAATAGAATTAAACAACACATTAAAAGGATCATACACCATGATCACCTGGGATTCAACCCTGTGAGGCAAGGATGGTTCAACTATGCAAATCAATAAACGTGATACACATATTAATAAAATTTTAAAAAATTAATCTCAATAAATGTACAAAAAGCATCTGACAAAATACAACATCCATTTGCAATAACAAAGCTCAACAAATTGGGCCTGAAAGGAATACACCTAACACAACAAAGGCCATATACAATGAGCCCACAGGCAACATTACGCTTGAGAGTGAAGGGTTGAAAACTTTTCTTCTAACATTAAGAACAAGATAAGGGTCTGGACTCCCTCCCACTACTCTTATTCAACATAATACTAGCAATGCTCACCAGATCGATCAGGCAAAAAAAGGAAATAAAAGGCATCCAAACTGTCTTTGTTTGCAGATGATATGATCTTACACATAGAAAACTTAAGACTCCAACAAAACACTGCTAGAACTAATCAACAAATTCAGTAAAGTTGTAGGATACAAAATCAAAATGCAGAAAACAGTTGTTTCTATACAATAAAAATAAAACATCTGAAAAAGAAATAAAGAAAAAATACTCCCATTCACAATTTCATCAAAAACAATAAAATACTAATAAATTTAACATTTCACTAAGGAGGAGGCAGATCTGTATACTGCAAACTATAAGACTTTGATATCCCATGTTCAGACTGGAAGAATTAATATTGTTAAATTGTCCAAACTTCTCAAAACCAACTATATATTCAGTGAAATACCTATCAAAATTCCAAAGGCATTTTTCACAGAAATAGGAAAAAACTCCTAAAATTCATACGGAACCACAAAAGACCCTGAATTGCTACAGAAATCCTGAAAAAGACGAACAAAGCCAGAGGCATCACAACTTCCTGATTTCACACTATACTACAAAGTTATAGTAATCAAAACAGTATGGTACTGGCAAAAAACAGATGCATACACCACTGGAACAAAATCAAGAGCTGAAAGATAAACCATTGCATATATGGTCAACTAATATTTGACAAGGGAGCCAAGAACATTCAATAAGGAAATGATAGTCTCTTCAATAAATGGTGCTGGAAAAATAGGATAACCACGTGCAGAAGAATGAAACTGGACCTCTATCTTACAATACTCATAAAAATAAACTCAAAATGGTTTGAGACTTAAGCATAAGACCTGAAACTGTGAAATTTCTAGAAGAAAATATAGAGGAAAAGCTCCCTAACACTGGTCTTGGCAATAACTTTTGGATATAATACCAAAAGCACAAACAACAAGAGCAAAAATAAGTAAGTGGGACTATATCACACACAAAAAACTTCTGGATATTAAAAGAAACATAGGGAAAGTAATGAGGGGGGAAAGGGACAACTGTTACTGAAAAACAATAAAAAATAAAAAACCCTACAGGAATGACAAAAAGAAAAAAGAAACAACACAATGAAAAGTCAACCTATAGAATGAGGGAAAAATATTTGTAAATTGCCTGATACAGTGTTAATATCCAACTCAGTAGAAAAAAAACAATCCAATTAAAAATGGACAGAGGATCTGAATACCCATTTTTCCAAAGAAGACAATAGATGACCAAAAGGTACATGAAAGATGCTCAACATCACTAATCATCAGGGAAATGCAAATTAAAAATGACTGTCATCAAAAAGACAAGAGACAAGTGTTGGCAAGGGTGTGGAGAAAAGGGAATCACTGTGCACTGTTGATGAGAATGTAAAGTGGTACAGTATGGAAAACAGTATGGACGTTCCTCAAAAAATTTAAAATGGAACTACCATCTGATCCAGCAATCCCACCTTTATTGATGAATGAGATAAAGAAATTGAAACCTGCCCAATAGTACATATAATATTAAATTCAGCTGAGATATCAATATTATGGATGTCAGAAATACATTTCAAATGACTTGGAAGCAGGGGATTTGGATAGATATTGGGCATCCAGGTCAGATAAGGATGCTACAATCTCTATATCTCTGTTTAAAGCTAAGTAACACAGTATTAAAGACATTTTTGACTCCGAGTCACACCTCAGCTTATACATGTAACTGCAGCTGTGGAGCTAGAGATATTATTTATAATAGCATCAAAACATGTCACACAGCCAGGTACAAAGCTAACAAAAGATGTGCAAGACTAATAAAACTCCCAGCAGGTTTTTTGGATACAAATTGATAAGCTGATTCTACACTTCATATGAAAATTAAAAAGGCCAAGAAGAGCTAAGACAACAATTTAACTGGAGTATTTACACTATTAGATATCACGGCCTATCTGCAAAGATAGACAAACAGAACAATAGAACAGCTAAGATTTCAAGAAGAAACAAACAGTTACAGTCACCTGATTTATGACAAACGTGGCCCTGCAGTGTAGTAGAAAGAGGATGGTTTTGCCCTGACAGATGTGGCTCAGTCGTTTGGGTGCTGTCTCACAGAGCAAAAGGTCACAGGTTGGATCCCTGGTCAGGGCACATGCCTGAGTTGCGGGTTTGGTCTTTGGTCCCCAGTCAGGGCACATGCAAGAGACAATCAATTGATGTTTCTCTGTCACATCAATGTTTCTCTACCTCTTTTTCTCCCTCCTTTCCCCTCTCTCTAAAAATAAAGAAAATCTTAAAAAAAAAAAAAATGGTCTTTTCAGTAAAGGATACTGGATCAGTTGAGTATTTACATGGAAAAAAAATGAATCTGGATACCAAGCTCACACTTCTTACACGAAAATAATTTCCAGATGTACTGCGGATCTAAATGCAAAAGGTAAAACAATATAACTTTTAGAAGAAAACATGGGAGAACATCTTTATGACCTTGGAGTGGCAATGAGTTTTTAAATATCCCATCAAAAACAACCACAAAGACAAAATGACTACAAGGTCAAGAAGCTAAGGACACAGTTAAATAAGACTATAAAGTCAGGAAGAAAAAAATAAAATAGCTTTCAAAAAGCTAATTTAAAGGATAATAGATATAAAACTGCTTTGTAAATATGGGGCTATATAAATGTTAGCTAATTTAATTTTACTGAATAATGCACATAAAATGATCACAGACTAAAAAACTTTGGTTAATAAATATTGGTCAGGGTCCAATCAGGAGAGGTAAAGCACAGAGTAATTTAACAGGAAGTTTACTTTAAGGAGTCAGTAACTATAAGAGAGAATTGGAGTGACAAGGGATTAGACAGAAGAGTAAAGAGAACTCTACAGAATACAGGAACAGCGGATGTATGAAATAGCCACTACCCATAGGATGGAGATAGAACACTAAGAGGTCCCAGCTGGGGCTGAGATCCAGGCCTCGTTGGGCAGTGCACGACCATGGCTCACCAAACACCAGAGAAACTGCTGTGACACTACATCTACACACTCACTGAAAATCTATCCTTTGGAATTTATCCTTTGTCTACTTTTCCTGGGTGCCAAGGAAAGCCGATCACATGGAGGAAGGGGGCTACTGCCCACTGGGTGCTGCTGATTGCAGTACTCTGCAGGAGCTGCCTCTGGAGAAGCTGACCAAGCTTCAGGATCTGGGTACCAAGAGAAGGAAGCCTCAGGCATTGTACGAGACAGACGCTGGATAAGCCACTTACTTGCATGCTGCAAGGCCCTGGCAATGGTAAAGCCACCAAGCCAGCACACCAGAATCAGGAAGAAAAGCCCTTCCTTTCTGCCCCCCACTGATAAAGTTTAATATCCTACCAGCTGTCAAAGGAAACATTTAAAAAGGACCCAGGTCCATTTTCAAAGGGCAACAAGTAATGAATTTGGAGTTATGTTTTCACCAATCATGGCTGGCTAAAACTAGGTGGTGAAGGTTCCCCAACCAACAAAACGACAAGAATGGATGTTTTGAGATAGTGAAACAAGGAATTTTTCCCTCTTCTTTCTTCTGTATTTCCTATATAAAATGTGGTCACATTGGTTATATAATTTAAAATTAAAAGATTAATAATATAAATGAATTGTAGAAAATAACAACTAAATTACTTCTACTAAGAGTTTAATGGGTTGGGGATATTCCCAGAAAATTCAATTAAAAGTATTTTTCTTTAAGTAAAAATGAGAGATTCATTCATATACTAAAACATTAAAGTTAAAAAATATTTTCCAAGGGAGAAATCCTATAATAGACTTAAGGGATAGTATGATTTTTATTCTCCAAACACAGTCCCTTTGTATTCTTTCCCAAAATAATAATTATAAATGAGCTTGACAACATTTCAGTAACTTCAGGATTTCTGAATAGGTAGTCATCTCTTTCAAGCAAAAAGAAAACTCAAATATTAAAAGTATAGGGGACCTGGATGTGAATAGAGGTGAACATCAGACACGCTCAGGAATGACTTACCAGGACTCATCTTATCTGAGAAAGAAGCCTAAAGGAAGAGGGAAGAAAGAAGAGCCAAAAATGACTCTTCTCTCAGGAGGAGTGCGGATGCTTAACACTGCTCAGAGGACCTTGCGGGGCGGGGAGGCATGATATTGGAGAAAGAGGAACCTTCTCTCTCAGGGGAAGGGTAACTTCTCTCGAGAAACTGAATGACGTTCTTCAATTAACACTTGAAGGATGCTTTGAATCTCATCTTTTAAACTGGACTCCAGAAAAGCTTCACAGTTCCTGTTGACCCATATCCCGGTATCCCCTGTTCTCTGGCTACTGCAACCTGCTTACATTGCTGATGACCTCTCTGCACACCGACCTCCTCCACAGCAGTGACAAAAGTAGTTTCCACAACCACCTGCTAGTAACACTGACCTTCAGTAGAATCCATTCCCCACTGTGTTTCATTAAGTTATTTTGCCCTTGATGTGGCCTTTGTTCTGATGATTGTTATAAAGTCAGAATTTATTAACTTTGTATAAGTACATATCAATTTCCATTTATCCATAATAACGTTGTATATACACCTTAGAGTAAGAGCATCCCTCACCTCATTTCTCTTTATGCTAGCAATTGTGTTAGGAGATGCAGACACATGATTTCAGATAATTAGAGGAGACCAGCAAAAGCAACTCTATTAATTTTATATAACAAACAAGCCTCAAAAAGGTTAACAAGCCAAGATTCATACATTTCTATTTTTAAAATATATTGTATAATTGATACTTTAGTTGGTATGTTATTTCTTTTTTGCTAATATAATCATATCTCCACCAAAGCTGAGAACTTGACAGAGGCCTGCTGCAAACAAACTCCCCCCAACAAATTCTTTGTCCTCCCCAGCAGGGGCTCATCGTCTTGCGCTCCTGGTAGCCCTGCACTGCTGTACTCTTGACAGTTTCATTACATCTGCACATGTGTAGACAGAGTAAAGTCATCCATTCTCCTACTGAGTGCTATTTCCAGAATTATGCTTTTTATATCATGGAATATGTATATAAAACTCTCTTTAGTGTATGCCTACAAACAGAAATTCAGGGATATTAAATTTGATAAATTCAGGGCAAATATTACAACAGAGTTAAGCCTATATTCCTTCCACCGTAACACACCGACTCTCGTTTTAATCTCTTCCATTCCCCACCCCCATGGTACATTTCCCTCAGAATGGATTGCTATTGTGTCACATTCTAAACTAGTTTATCTTTCTTCTAAGATAAGACTTCACCTGTTCTAGCACACTTACATTTTTATAAATGTGCAAGCCATCTTTCCTCAGATTGTTTATCAGTCTGGACGCAGCACACTGTTACTTTTTTAGCATACTAGTTTTTAGCTCCTGGACATCCAAGTTTTCTCAGAGCCCCCTACACTCACACCTTCCCTCACAGTGAATAAAGACCTTTCTCTTCCAGAGCACAGCTTGCTCAAGACAGCACCATGGTCTCATCACTGTGTAAACCAAATACTCAAGGAGTGATGATCCAGATGCCATTATACAGCAGGAGCAGCTCAGTAACACTGTTAGTAACACAGTGCCACTCCTGTAATCTTCTGGAAGCATTTCTCTGTTGGCGCTGGGTTTTGCTGTGATCTTTGTACTCACTTCTTGAGTAGGTAGTGGTGCTTAGTGCTTGAGAACATGTGATGTGACCCTGTAGGCTCTCAAAATTTATTTCTGTTCGAACTAGTGTTTCACACAAACCCTCTGGGCCTACTGTTTTTATCTGAAAGACTGTGATAATTTACCTCAAGAATATTTCAATATGTTAATGATGTTGGAAGGCTTAGAACAATGTGTGGCAGGCATATAGTAAGAACTGAAAAGTTACCTTTGTTTACTAAGGTTTTTAAACTTTCTCTTATATTTAACATGTGATTGACCTTTGGTTGAATTATAGTTTTCTGAATTCATGTTGCAATTTGTTCCATACGGTATTGTCTCCAACCTCAGTTCATAAATGTTTGAAGCACACTCTGTAGTACATGCACTTTGAAACTGCAGAACTGCATAAAGGCTGCTCCACCGTCAGGAAACTGAGCTCTTTCTGGCTATTACTTAACTGCAGGCATGAAATCATCATTCTGATTTTTGGACTGCTTTCCCCAATTCCTAGGCTTTAATATATTATGTGTTTACCTGAACTAAATATTTCAAAGTTCAATGGTTCTTAACGTATTTTCTCATCCTTATGTTATATATTCCTTCTGGAATAAAAGTCCTTTAATTTGTTCTGAAGGAAGAAGTCTTTAAGATTCCACAGGTTATAATTGTTTATAATTCCATTTACTTATTTACCTGCTGAATTGTTATGGGTTTCTAAAATGTCTGATGTGTTTTTATTATAATTTACAGATAATAGTGTTTGCATATTTATTATATGTTATGACTCTTATACATCAATGGTTAATGTTGCAAAATGCCCTTCTACATGAGTACAGTTCTATTATAGGAATTCAGAACAATATTTTGTTATTCTGACAATGGTGTTTTGTCAAGTTCTTTCTTATTTTCTCAGTACAGTTCTTCTTTTGTAATTGCATGTTGACATTTATTTATATTAGGTATGTTTGTACAGACTATTTTCCCTTACAGTATTTAGTGCTGTGTTTTTGTTTTTATGTGGGTATAATAATTATGCAGTAAATATACATTAATAAAATATTGCTTTCCCTCAAAAAAAGTAGAAGAAAGAAAGGGTGTAAATGGCAATGTGCAAAAGAGTAAACTTCAAACCACTCTGAATGAAGATACAGTGGGAAGATGTTTGCCTCAGCCCAACAGCAGGTGGAGCCAGTGTGTTCAACAGTCTTAGCTCTTCCAAGCTTGGCAGAGGATACAGAGCCCTGGGGCAAGTGGGTAGGCAATTTAGAGCTCAGTTTTATTTACAATTGCATAACCACCATCCAGAGCTAAGGAGAAAAAAAAGAAAAAATAGAAGCATTGAAACCTGGTGAAGCTAAAAAAGTGATCCATATACTGTTTCACGAGAAGCCCTCCTGCACACAGCGAGCAAATGATCTAAATGAAAGAAGTAACTGGTTTGAGTCTTAAAGAAACCCAGCACTTTCTCCAAAGCATTTTGTCAAATATTTTACTTTAGAGACAATTAAGTTCTAGTCTATTGTCTATAATGAAGTTCTGGTTAAAAATACCAGAACTTCAGAAGACAGGTTCAGAAGAACTTCAGAAGATCATCTAACTTAATCTCCTCAATTTGCCCTGGCTGGTGTAGCTCAGTGGATTGAGTGGGGGGCCTGCGAATCAAAGGGCTGATGGTTCGATTTCCAGTCAGGGCACATGCCTGGGTTGCCGACCAGGTCCCCAGTAGGCAACCACACATTGATGTTTCTCTCCCTCTCTTTCTCCTTCCCTTCCCCCCTCTCTAAAAATAAACAAATAAAACCTTTTTAAAAAAATCTCCTCAATTTATAGTAGGCAATATTTTGTTCATACCTACTACCACTTGCTAGCTGTGTGAACTTGAGCAATATTATGCTTAAGCTTTAGTTTCCTGATCTGTAAAATGGGGAAAGAAATCCAATGATATTTTAATTATTTAAATTAAATATGATGAAAGCAATATACATGACCAACTAATGAATATAAAGATAATTTCTGATATGAGAAGAACCACTGAACATTATATAGGAACTTCCACAATCTTGCTATGTTAAGAATTAAGTGCTGCCTGGGAAAAGTTCTTGTACTTGAACTAGCTCAAGAACAGTTGTCACAAGGGAAAAAAGTTTGCATCCCGATCCAGACAATAACAAAGAAAGTTGCAGGGCAATCTGGTTCATCCAAAGTTAAAAAAATAATCACATAAATGAGTGTTATAGTACTAGGTACTCCTTAGTATCTTTTAAGGAAAACTGATACCAGAATAAAAACAAGAAACCAATACAGGTACAGTGAGT
Organism: Anoura caudifer; assembly: GCA_004027475.1. Taxonomy (NCBI): domain Eukaryota; kingdom Metazoa; phylum Chordata; class Mammalia; order Chiroptera; family Phyllostomidae; genus Anoura; species Anoura caudifer. Next base: position 198 of record PVKU01014787.1, on the reverse strand, counting down.
CCTCACTTAACATCATTGATAGGTTCTTGGAAACTGAAATTTTAAGTGAAACAACAGATAATGGAACCAATATTATCATAGGCCAGTTGATATAAATAAGAGTGAAGTTCCTATAGCATATTTCTGGTCACAAAAACATCACCACATTTCTAAGTAAAGACCTCAAAACACTTCTAATATTAAAATTGAAATAAATGT
>PVKU01014786.1:0-21316 GCA_004027475.1 Anoura caudifer | reverse complement strand
AGTTCATGTCCATGTGTCATAATTTCTTTAGCTTCTACTCTTCCCACACTATTCTTGCCCTCCCCCTGTCTGTTTTCTACCCACCATCTATGCTACTTATTCTCTGTACCTTTACCCCCTCTCTCTGCCTCCCACTCCCCTGTTGCTAACCCTCCATGTGATCTCCATTTCTGTGTTTCTGCTCCTCTTCTAGCTGTTGGCTTAGTTTGCTTTTGTTTTAGGTGTGGTTGTGACTATCTGAGAGTTTGCTGTCTTTTTACTGTCATATTTTTTATCTTCTTTTTCTTAGATAAGTCCCTTTAACATTTCATATAATAAGGGCTTCATGATGATGAACTCCTTTAATTCGATCTTATCTGAGAAGCACTTTATCTGCCCTTCCATTCTAAATGAAAGTGTTGCTGGATAGAGCAATCTTGGATGTAGGTCTTTGACTTTCATGACTTGAAATACTTCTTTCCAGCCCCTTCTTACTGGAAGGTCTCTTTGGAGAAATCAGCTGACAGTCTGATGGGAACTCCTTTGTAGGTGACTCTGCCTTTATCCCTTGCTCCTTCTAGAATTCTCTCCTTCATTTTAATCTTGGCTAATGTAATTATAGTGTGCCTTGGTGTGTTCCTCCTTGGGTCCAACTTCTTTGGGACTCTCTGAGCTTCCTGGACTTCTGGAATTCTATTTCCTTTGCCAGATTGGGGAAGTTCTCCTTTATTATTTGTTCTAATAAGTTTTCCACTTGTTGCTCTTCCTCTTCCCCTTCTGGTACCCCTATAATTCGGATGTTGGGACATTTAAAGATGTCCTGGAGGCTCCTAAGCCTCTCCTCATTGTTTTGAATTCTTGTTTCTTCCTTGTTTTCTGTTTGGTTGTTTCTTTCTTCCTTCTGGTCCACTCCATTGATTTGAATCCCAGTTTTCCTCCCATCACTATTGGTTCCCTGTGCATTTTTCTTCATTTCACTTATTGTAGCCTTCCTTTGTTCATCTAATTTGCGACCAAAATCAACTAATTCTGTGAGCTTTCTAATAACCAGTGCTTTGAACTATGCATCTGATAGGTTGGCTACCTCTTGGTTGCTTAGATGAATTAGCTCTGGGGCCCTTATCTATTCTCCCATTTGAGCCATCCTTGTTTTTTTTTTTTTTTTTGGTCTGGTCAGGGCTGTTATGTAGTGAGGGGCGAAGCCTTAGGCATTCACCAGGGTGGGGCAACCCAGTCCCTGGGTTGTGATGCTGGATGTGGGGGTGGGGTCTGAGAGGGAACAATGGCACCTGCCCTGCTCTCTGTCATATTCCAGTCCCTTCAGCCTCTTTCCCCAAGCAAATTGGGCCCTTCTGGTGCTGATTTCCATGTGGGCGGGCTCGTGCACATTGTAGAACCCCGTGGGTCTCTCCAACCAACTCTCCTGTGAGGCTGACACCCCCTCCCGGCACCCCAACCCCCACAAGCATTTTCAGTTGGTGCCTTTTCGGCTCTATTTCCCAGCACTGGGGCCCTGCACTGTGCAATCCAGCTCGCTGCCCGTTTTTGCCTGTTTTATCTGTGTGCAAATGTGTGACCACAGTCATCCACCTTGTGCGCCTTGCTTTGTCTGCTCATTGCCTCCCTGCGCTCGGTAACTGCTGCCTGTGCACCTGGGACCACCAGGCACCGTCTTCCTGCCACGATCCCTCTCCGCCGGCCGCCAACTCTGCCCCTCTTACTGGTCCGGGTGAATCATTGTCGGACTTACGTACAATTCAATCCTCAATCCGTTCTGGTTGGTTTGTTTTTTTTGGTTCTATATTTTTGTTGTCCTTAATCTTGGTTGTGAGAGGAGGCACAGTGTGTCCACCTACACCTCCATCTTGGCCAGAAGTCCTCTTTTTTTTTTTTTTTAAGATGAAAGGAAAAGAAATAAAGTTCATTGTTCTCTGAAACTAGAACTTGAACACTAATAGGGGATATGACTCTCCGCACTGAAGCACTGAAGGTTGACTGAAGAACTTGGAGGGGTTGGAAGCTAAGTGAACCATTCACAAAACTGGCTCTGATGGTGTTAATAATGCCAAGCCTATCATGTTTTTCATGGCAGTTTTCATTTTGAGGGAACTGCTCATAAATAAAGGCATTGCAAATATATGTTGGTTCTTTCTTTTGAATAATGTTTCTGGGGCAAAAGACTCAGAAAGAAGTCAAATGCACACTGCTAAATGTTTGTACCATGCAATAAATTATTTTGAATGCATATGGGATTTTCCTTCTGATCTTCTGCAGTGAGGCATGTGCACCGATGGCTCTTACTGTATATTTATTGCCACGGTGAGGGAGAAAAAGATTACCTTATCATAAGGAAGTTTGCTTTATGTACACCTGATTCACTGGGTATGCTAAACTGTAGGAACTTGGGTTGGTTGTCAGGGAAGCTTAAAAAGTGACCTTTTCATGTTGCAGTCAGTTTATTGTTCATGTCACCAAGAAACACATTTAACTTATCTTAGAGGAGTTCTAAGAGTTATGAGTTTGGAGAGGAGTGGATGGTGGAGTGAGCCTGGGAGCCAGGAGATGGTTTCTGCCCTGCTTAGCCTATGATTTTTGTCTGTGTATTATTCTGACCTTGGTCACATTGACCTTTTTGTTTCTCAATACCTTATAGTGAGATGCAGAAAATAAGACTATTTATCATCTAAGCTGAGTAATGAGCACCTGTAAAGTATTTAAACCTGTGTTCAGCACATAGTCAGGTTTTAAGCATTACAGTAATATTATCCATTTTTTATTTCTTAATTTTTTATTGAGGTATAATTGACATATAAAATTATGATCTGATACTTGTATTATCAATGGAGGAAATGTCCCAGACTATAAAAATTATTATGAATTTAGACTTCCGGCCAAGATGGAGGCGTAGGTTGACACACTGTGCCTCCTCTCAAAACCAAAATTAAGGACAACAAAGATTTAGAAACAAGAGAACATCCAGAACTGATAGAAAATGGAACTGTATGGAAGTCCAACAACCATTCATCCAGACCAGTAAGAAGGGCGGAGTTGCGTCAGGAAAAAGAGGAGGTGCGGACCTGGGCACACAGGCAGCAGTGGCTGGCAGATCCCAGGCACACAGGTGGCAACTAATGGACCCTGGGCATGGGGTGGCAACTGAGCAGACCCAGTGAGGCCTCACAAGGCAGCAGGCTGACCAGGGGTTCCAAATTTGCGTGCAGATAATCCAGGCAAAGGGGAAGCAGCGGTAGGGACTGGAATCCCAGAGAGAGTGGAGCAAGCACCATTGTTGCCACTTGGGCCCTGCCCCCACATCACTACCCAGAATCACTACCCAGAGACTTGCCTGCCTGGCCCTTGGGAACACCTAAGGCTCCACCCCTCACTACATAACAGCCACGACCAAACAAAGAAACAACCCCCCCCAAAAAAAAAAAAAAAACGGAGAGAAGATGATGGCGCACTTATCTCTTCTTCCTGTCTCTTTTTTTCTTCTTTTCTTTTGCATTCTGCTTTTCTTTACTCTCTTCTCATTTTTTTTATTTCCTTTTCCTCCTTTTCTTTTTTCTTTCCTTCTCTTTTCTCTTTTTAAACACATACGAGTGAGATAAAAACAAAACAAAACAAAACAACCCTGGAACTGTGGAAAGACCAGAGTTGGTCCTAAAGAGGGGGCATTTCAACAGCTGAGACACAGGAAGCCGTGAATACCAGGATACCTGAAGGAGACAGCACCACTGAATCTCACAGGCATTCTACCACAGAAGTTCACACCATAAACCCAGGGAACCAGAACAAATCAATTTAAGAAGCTGAGGCTAACAAGAAGAGTCTCACAAACAATGGGAAGACAAAGAAACAATCCCCAAACGAAAGAAAAGGAGGAAGCCCAGAAAGAATGCTAAATGAAATGGAGGCAACTCAACTATCAGATTTTGAGTTCAAAGCAATGGTTGTCAGGAATCTCCAAGAGCTCTCAATGAGCTACCAAAAACTACAGGGAAGCTACGAGGAACTCGCTGCAAACTATATCAACATGAAAAAGGAAACAGAAACTATCAACAAGGGCCAAGAGGAAATGAAAAATACAGTTTCTGAACTGAAGAACACAGTGGAAGGAATGAAAAGCAGAATTGAAGAAGCAGAAGATCGGATCAGCAAGTTAGAGGACAAAGTAGAAAAAAGCATCCAGAAAGAGCAAGAAAAGGAAAAGAAGGAAAAGAGGCTCAGAAAAAAAATGAAGAGGGATTAAGAGAAATACAAGACAATATGAAATGTAATAATATCCGTATAATAGGGATACCAAAGGGAGAAGAAGAAAAGCAAGGGATAGAAAACCTATTTGAAAAAGTAATGATGGAAAACTTCCCTAATTTGATGAGAGAAAAAGTCACACAAATCCAGGAATCACAGAGAGTCCCAATCAAGAGGAACCCAAAGAGGCCCACTTCAAGACACATCATCATTAAAATGGAAAAATTCCAAGACAAAGAGAGAATCTTAAAGGCAGCAAGGGAGAAAAAGGAAGTAACATACAAGGGAGCCCTGATTAGGTTAGCATCCGACTTCTCAATGGAAACACTCCAAGCAAGAAGAGAATGGCAAGAAATATTCCAAGTAATGAGAACCAAAGGCCTTCAACCAAGACTACTTTACCCAGCAAGGCTTTCAATCAAGATAGAAGGCCAAATAAAGAGCTTCCCAGACAAAAGAAGTCTAAAAGAATACACCTCTACCAAACCAGCTCTGCAAGAGATACTAAAGGGCCTGCTTTCAGGAAAGGAAGGAAAGGAGAAAGAGAGTGAGAGGAACACAGGTACAAAAATGGCAATGAATAAGTACCTATCAATAATAACCTTAAAGGTAAATGGAATAAATGCTCCAATCAAAAGGCATAGAATAGCTGAATGGATAAGAAAGCATGACCCACATATATGCTGCCTACAAGAGACCCACCTCAGGACAAAAGACCTACACAGACTCAAAGTGAAGGGCTGGAAACAAATTTTCTAAGCAAATGGACAGGGAAAAAAAAGCCGGGGTAGCAATACTTATATCAGACAAAATAGACTTCAAGAGAAGAGCCATAAAGAGAGATCCAGAAGGTCACTTCATAATACTAAAGGGAAGAATCCACCAGGAAGACATAAACATTGTAAATATATATGCACCCAACATAGGAGCACCTAAATACATCAAGAAAATCTTAGAGGACTTCAAGAAAGATATTGACAGCAACACAATTATAGTAGGGGATTTTAACACCCCACTGTCAAAAATGGACAGGTCTTCTAAACAAAATATCAACAAAGATATTGTGGCATTGAACAATGCCCTAGATGAAATGGACTTAACTGATATATATAGAGCCCTTCATCCCAAAGAAACTAAATACACTTTTTATTGAAATGCACATGGAACATTCTTAAAGATAGACCACATGATAGGTCATAAAACTAACCTCATCAAATTCAAGAAAATTGAAATCATACCAAGCATTTTTACCGACCACAAGGGACTGAAACTAGAAACCAACCCCAAGGGGAAAAACACAAAGTCCTCAAAATCATGGAGATTGAATAGCATGCTATTAAACAATGAATGGGTCAAGAATGAAATTAGGGAGGAAATCAAAAAGTTTTTGGAAACAAATGAAAATGAACTCACAACAACCCAAAATTTATGGGACACAGCAAAGGCAGTCCTCAGAGGAAAGTTCATAGCGATACAGGCTTACCTAAAATAAGATAGAAACATCTCAAACAAACAAGTTAACTCTACGCCTGCAAGAACTCAGCAATCAACAGCAAAGACAGCCCAGAGCAAGTAGAAGAAAGGAAATAACTAAGATCAGAGCAGAATTAAATGACATAGAGACTAAAAGCACAATTCTAAGGATCAATGAATCCAGGAGTGGGTTCTTTGAAAAGATAAACAAAATTGACAAGCCATTAAGCAGGCTCATCAAGAAAAAAAGAGAGAGGACCCAAATAAACACAATCAGAAATGAAAGAGGAGAGATTAGAACTGGTACCACAGAAACACAAAGGATTGTAAGAAATTACTATGAAGAACTGTATGCCAAGAAATTTGAAAACCTAGGTGAAATGGACAAGTTTCTAGAAAAATATAATCTCCCAAAACTCAATGAAGAAGAAGCAGAAAGCCTGAAAAGACCAATAATAGCAGATGACATAGAAGCAGTAATCAAAAAACTCCCGACACACCAAAGCCCAGGACCAGATGGTTTCACAGGAGAATTTTACAAAGCATTTAAGGAAGAGCTAACCCCTATCCTTCACAAACTTTTTGAAAAAATCCAAAATGATGGAAGACTACCAAACTCTTTTTATGAAGCCAGCATCATTCTAATCCCCAAGCCAGATAAAGACATAACAAGGAAAGAAAACTTCAGGCCCATGTCTCTGATGAACCTAGATGCTAAAATCCTCAACAAAATATTGGCAAACTGCATCCAACAATACATTAAAAAGATCATACATCATGACCAAGTGAGATTCACCCCAGGGATGCAAGGGTGGTTCAACATACGCAAATCAGTAAATGTGATACATCACATAAAGAAAAGCAAAGACAAAAATCACATGATCATATCAATAGATGCGGAAAAAGCATTTGATAAGGTACAGCACCCATTTATGATAAAAACACTGAGCAAAGTGGGAATTGAGGGAGCATTCCTCAACATAATAAAGGCCATATATGAGAGACCTACAGTCAACATTATACTCCATAGTCAAAAACTAAAATCTTTTCCACTAAGATCAGGAAAGAGACAAGGATGTCCACTTTCACCACTTCTATTCAATATAGTATTGGAAGTATTGGCCACAGATATTAGACAAGAAAAGGAAATAAAAGGCATCCAAATTGGAAAGGAGGAAACAAAACTATCATTATTTGCAGATGACATGATAGTGTACATAGAAAATCCTATAGACTTGGCCAAAAAGCTGCTCAACCTAGTAAATGAATTTGGCCAAACAGCAGGATACAAAATCAATATCTAAAAATCAAAGGCATTTCTGTATACCAACAATGAAACAGCAGAAGCAGAAATCAAGAAAAAAATTCCACTCGATATAGTAAAAAGAAAAATAAAATACCTAGGAATAAACCTAACCAAAGAGGTAAAAGACCTGTATGCAGAAAACTACACAACACTGAAGAAAGAAATCAAGGAAGACACAAACAAATGGAAACATATGCCGTGTTCATGGATCAGAAGAATTAACATCATCAAAATGTCCATACTACCCAAAGCAATTTACAGATTCAATGCAATACCTATTAAATTACCAATGGCATATTTCACAGACATAGAACAAACACTTCAAAAATTAATATGGAACCATAAATGACCTCGAATAGCTGCAGCAATTTTGAGAAAGAAGAGCCAAATAGGAGCGATTATAATACCTGACACCAAACTGTATTACAAGGCCACTGTAATCAAAACAGCCTGGTACTCGCACAAAAACAGACACATGGACCAGTGGAATAGAATAGAGAGCCCAGAAGTAAACCCATTTCTCTATGGTGAATTAATATTTGTCAAAGGAGGCAGCAACATAAAATGGAGTAAAAGTAGCCTCTTCAACAAGTGGTGTTGGGAGAACTGGACAGCTACATGCAAAAAAAATGAAACTTGAACACCAACTTATTTAAAAGATTTAAATATAAGCCGTGACACCATTAAAGTCCTAGAGGAGAACATAGGCAGGAAAATCTCAGACATTTCACGTAGCAACATTTTTACTGATATGTCCCCTAAAGCAAGGAACATAAAGGAAAGAATAAACAAATGGGATCTCATCAAAACAAAAAGCTTCTGCATGGCTAAAGAAAACAGTATTAAAATAAAAAGAGAACCAACTGTATGGAAAAACATAATTGACAATGACACCTCCGGCAAGGGTTTAATCTCCAAAATATATACAGAACTTTCACGACTCCACTCTACGAAGAAAAGCAACCCAATTGAAAAATGGGCAAAAGACTTGAGCAGACACTTCTCCAAGGAGGACATACAGAAGATCCAGAAAAACATGAAAAGATGCTCAGTATCGGTAGCTATCAGAGAGATGCAAATTAAAACCACAATGAGATACCACTTCACACCAGTCAGAATGGCCATCAGAAAGAAAGCAACAAACAGCAAATGTTGGAGAGGTTGTGGAGAAAGGGGGACCCTAGTGCACTGTTGGTGGGACTGCAGACTGGTACAACCACTATGGAAAGCAGTATGGAATTTTCTAAGAAAACTAAAAATTGACCTTCCTTTTGATCTAGAAATTCTACTGCTAGGATTATATCCTAGAAACCCTGAAACACCAATCAAAAAGAACCTATGCACCCCAATGTTCATAGCAGCACAATTTACAATAGCCAAGTGTTGGAAGCAACCTAGGTGCCCATCAGTAAATGAATGGATCAAAAAAACTATGGTACATTTACACAATGGAATTCTATACAGCAGAAAGAAAGAAGGAGCTCCTACCCTTCGGGACAGCATGGATAGAACTGGAGAGCATTATGTTAAGCGAAATAAGCCAGGAGGTGAAAGACAAATACCATATGATCTCACCTTTAACAGGATCCTAATTAACAGAACAAACAAACAAGCATAATATAACCAAAGACACTTAAATTGAGAACAAGAGAGGAGAAGGATAGGAATATCCAGGGAAAAGGGGAAGAGTTTAGAGCAACAAGTATGAAGGACACATGGACAAAAGCTAGTGGGGGTTGAAAATGGGAAGGAGCTGGGGCGGTTTGGGGAGGTGGGCTGGGATGGGAGTAGAAGACAGAAAACTGTATAAGAACGACAATTAAAATAAAATTTAAAAAAAATGTCTCAAACAGGAGAACAGATCAATGTCCCAGAGCGAATTCATCTAAGCGATGAAGAGATAGCAAACCTATCCGATGCACAGTTCAAAGCCCAGGTGATCAGGATGGTCACAGAATTGGTTGATTTTGCTCACAAATTAGATGAGAAAATGTAGGCTACAATATGTGAAATGAAGAAAAATGCACAGGGAACCAACAGAGATGAGAATAAAACTGGGACTCAAATCAATGGATTGGAGCAGAAGGAAGAATGAAACAACCAAACAGAAAAGAATGAAGAAACAAGAATTCAAAACAATGAGGAGAGGCTTAGGAACCTCCAGGACATCTTTAAACATCCCAACATCCGAATTATAGGGGTACCAGAAGGGGAAGAGGAAGAGCAACAAGTGGAAAACTTATTAGAACAAATAATAAAGGAGAACTTCCCCAATCTGGCAAAGGAAATAGACTTCCAGGAAGTCCAGGAAGCTCAGAGAGTCCCAAAGAAGTTGTACCCAAGGAGGAACACACCAAGGCACATCAAAATTACATTAGCCAAGATTAAAATGAAGGAGAGCATTCCAGAAGCAGCAAGGGATAAGGGCTGAGTCACCTACAAAGGAGTTCCCATCAGATTGTCAGCTGATTTCTCCAAAGAGACCTTATAGGCAAGGATGGGCTGGAAAGAAGTATTCCAAGGCATGAAAGGCAAGGATCACCATCCAAGATTGCTCTATCCAGCAAAGCTGTCATTTAGAATAGAAGGGAAGATAAAGTGCTTCTCAGATAGGATCAAGTTAAAGGAGTTCATCATCATGAAGCCCTTATTATGTGAAATGTTAAAGTGAATTATCTAAGAAAAAAAAGATAAAAAATATGACAGTAAAAAGACAGCAAACTTAGAAATATTAACAACTACACCTAAAACAAAAGCAATCTAAGCCAACAGCTAGAATAGGAGCAGAAACACAGAAATGGAGATCACATGGAGGGTTAGCAACAGGGGAGTGGGAGGAGAAGAGAGGAGGGAAAGGTACAGAGAATAAGTAGCATAGATGGTAGGTAGAAAATAGAAAGGGGGAGGGCAAGAATAGTGTGGGAAGAGTAGAAGCTAAAGAACTTATGACACATGGACATGAACTAAGGGGGGAATGTGGGTGGGAGCGGGTGTGCAAGGTGGAAGGGAATGATGGGGGAGAAATGGGACAACTGTAATAGCATAATCAATAAAATATAGTAAAAATATTATGAATTTATTTGAGCCAAACGGACATTAGTTACTGGAAAACAAAATCTTAATGGATTGAGAAAATGCTCCGGAGAATGGCAGTTTTGCACCTTATTATTTTTTTAATTTCCTTCCGGTTAGTTCCCTGTGCGCTTTCCTTTATTTCACTTTGCGTAGCCTGCACTTTTTCCTGTATTTTGTTCTTTTTTTAAATTATATTTTATTGATTATGCTATTACAGTTGTCCTATTTCTCCCCTATCACTCTCCTCCACGCTTACCACCCCCTCCCACCCACATTCCCACCTGTAGTTCATGTCCATTTTTCGTAAGTTCTTTAGCTTCTGCTTTTCCCACACTATTCTTGTCCTCCCCCAGTCTATTTTCTACCTACCATCAATGCTACTTATTCTCCGTACCTTTTCTCCCTCTCTCCCCTTCCCACTCCCCTGTTGCAAACCCACCATGTGATTTCCATTTCTGTGTTTCTGCTCCTATTCTAGATGTTTGCTTAGTTTGCTTTTGTTTTAGGTGTGGTTGTTAATATCTGTGAGTTTGCTATGTTTTTGCTGTCCTATTTTTTATCTTATCTTTCTTAGATAAGTTCCTTTAACATTTCATATAATAAGGGGTTGGTGATGATGAACTCCTTTAACTTGACCTTATCTGAGAAGCTCTTTATCTTCCCTTCCATTCTAAATGACAGCTTTGCTGGATAGAGCAATCTTGGATGTAGGTCCTTGACTTTCATGACTTGGTATACTTCTTTCCAGCCCCTCCTTGCCTGCAAGGTCTCATTTGAGAAATCAGCTGACATTCTGATGGCAACTCCTTTGTAAGTAACTGTCTCCTTACCTCTTGCTGCTTCTAGGATTCTCTCCTTCATTTTAATCTTGGCTAATGTAATTACGATGTGCCTTGGTGTGTTCCTCCTTGGGTCCAACTTCTTTGGGAGTCTCTGAGCTTCCTGGAGTTTCTTGAAGTCTATTTACTTAGCCAGATTGGGGAAGTTCTCCTTTATTATTTGTTCAAATAAGTTTTCCACTTGTTGCTCTTCCTCTTCCCTTTCTGGTACCCCTATTATTTGGATGGTGGGACGTTTAATGATGTCCTGGAGGTTCCTAAGGCTCTCCTCATTTTTTTGAATTCTTGTTTCTTCCTTCTTTTCTTTTTGGTTGTTTCTTTCTTCTTTCTGGTCCACTCCATTGATGTGAGTCCCAGTTTTCTTCCCATCACTGTTGGTTCCCTGTGCATTTTTTTCATTTCAGTTATTGTAGCCTTCATTTGTTCCTCTAATTTGCAACCAAAATCAACCAATTCTGTGAGCATCCTAATCACCAGTGCTTTTAACTGTGCTTCTGATAGGTTGGCTACCAGTGCTATGAACTCTGCATCTGATAGGTTGACCAACCCCTTATCCCTCAGATGAATTAGCTCTGGGTCCGGGTCTGTTCTCCCTTTTGAGTCATCCTTGGTTATTTATTTATTTATTTTTTGATCTGTTTGAGGCTCTCACATGGTGAGGGGGGGAGCCTTAGGCGTTCATGTTGCGGGGGGTCAACCCAGTCACTGAGTTGTGATGCTGGATGTGGGGGTGGGGTCCGAGAGGGAACAATGGTGCTTTCTTCTTGCTGTCTCGTGGATTCCAGTCCCTTCAGCCTCTTTCCCCAAGCAAATTGGGCCTTTCTGGTGCTGATTTCTGTGCAGGTGGTCTTGTGCACGCTCCGGTACCCTGTGGGTCTCCCCAATGAACTCTCCTGTGAGGCTTGAACTCCCTCCTGGCACCTTAGCCTCTACAAGTATTTTCAGTGGGTGCTTTTAGGTTTTACTTCCTGGCACTGGGGCCCTGCGTCTCGCAGTCTGTCTTGCAGCCCATTTTCGCCTGGTTTATTTGTGCCTGAATGTGTGTCCGTGGTCTGCTGCCTTGTGAGCTCTGCCTGGCCTTCACGCATTCATAACCAGCAACTGTCGCCTGTGCGCCTGGGGTGACTGCATGCTGGAGACCACCACTGGCTTATCCCTCAGCGATCTGACTCTGCCCCTCTTATCGGTGTGGGTGAATCATTGTTTTTGGACTCCTGCACAATTCAATTTTCTCTCTGTCCTGGTTGGGTTTTCTTTTTTTTTTTTTTGGTTCTATATTTTTGTTGTTCTTAATCTTGGTTGTGAGAGGAGGCACAGCGTGTCCAGCTACCCCTCCATCTTGGCCAGAGGTACACCTTATTTTACATATTACAGTCAAAGGAGGAGGAATAAAGAGGGTTACACGAAGTTCATTGGTGATAGATTAGTGAGGCGGGAGAAAGCAAAGCAGGGCTATATCTGGGATTGGATAAAATGAAGAGAGAAGTACTTCTTTTATATTGGTAGGCAATGGATAGCTTATTTATAGCACATAGAGATAGAATTCATTGGGGGAACAAGATAACAATGAGGGGTTCCCTGGTCTTGAGCCCTGGTGGAAGATTGTGACCTGAGGTGTCTGGGAAAAGGGACTACTTGGACCTTCCAAAGGTATGTTATCTGAGATGCAAGAAGACAATAGACAGGCTCTGTTTAGGTAAAGATTAACCTTTCTCAAGGAAGATGCTGGCGTAGGACAGGATTATCCACTATGACTCACTTTTAGTTATAAAGTTTTAACTTCAGACCATCCTATGTGGTTACTTTCTGTCTCTGAGTTTGTAAGGCCACCATACAGGCCTCCCCTGAGTTTGTGAAGTTTAATATGTGGCCCCCTTTTTGTCCACAGTATATATTGCGGAATGTTGACCACAGTACATCTAGTTAACATTCTTCACCATATATAGTTACAAAATTTTTTTCTTGTAATGAGAACTTTTTTTAAAAAAGATTTTATTTATTTTAGAGAGAGGGGAAGGGAAGGAGAAAGAGAGGGAGAGAAACATAGATGTACAAGAGAAACATCCATAGGTTGCCTCTCAAATGCCCCCAACCACGGACCTGGCCTGCAGCCCAGGCATGTGCCCTGGCTGGGAATCAAACCCGTGACCTTTTGGTTCACAGGCCAGCGTTCAGTCCACTGAGCCACACCAGCTAGGGCAAGTAATAAGAACTTTTTATATCTACTTTCTTAGCAACTTATCCCATACAGTATTAACTTAGTCACCATATTTAACATTGTATGCCTGTAAGTTATTTATTTTAAAACTGGAATTTTGTACCTTCAAAAAAACTTTAGTCCTCACTTGAGGATATGTTTATTGATTCTAGAGAGAGAGGGTGGGAGAAAGGGAGAGGGAGAGAAACATTAATTGGTTGCATCGAATATACCACCCAGGTATGTGCCCTGATGGGAAAGTAAACCTGCAACTTTTTGGTGTACAGGATGACACTCTGACCAACTGAGCTACCAGGGCAGGGCACAACTGGAATTTTGTAAATTTTGATCAACTTCCTCCGTTTTACCCCTGCCTCTGATAACCACTAATCTATTTTCTGTGTCCGTGGATTTAAAAAAAGGGTTGTGTGAAGAGTAATCTCACACCATGATCTGATTATAAATTCCTACTTGGGCAGGTCATGGTGAATAGTCACACCCAGGCATGTATCTTTTTTCCTTGGTAAAGGCTTGTATTTGCCTCAAGCAAACTCTTCATTATTTCTGTGCATATAGGTTAACACACCTTTGCAATAAGCTGTAACTACCCCCAAGACAGCACGTAATGTTAACTACTCTGTCATCTACTACTGCCTGCTTTGCTTTTTCCCACCTCCATGTAATCTTCCTTACTTTCCCTTAATTCAAAGGCATAAAAGAAGCTTCAAAAGAAGCTTCTGTTACTCTCCAGAGCATTTTAGATCTTGCTCCTGGCATATGTTGTCAATTTGACTCAAATAAACTTGTAAAAAAATTCTCCAGGTTTAGATATTCCTTTAGGACATATTTATGAGCTCAGGTTTTTTTTTTTTTTTTTAAATAAATTGTTTTGTGTTTTAAGAGTCCACACAACATAAGGGACTTAATTTTGTTTTCTCTGAATCCATCCTCTTACGTGTAAAACTGGGTAGGTAGTACTATGTGTCTTCTGAATTGGGCAGAAGAATCCAGAAAATATGTGTATGAAATCTCTTAAAAAGCATAGGTTTATGCAGTTACAACATGTCATTACTTCTAAGACATTTTATCACATAACATTTTATATTTGTTTGCTAATTTCAAAGAACAAAACCCACTTCCAAGCTAGATTTGATGGCAAAGAGGTTTAGTAGCTCACAGAGGAGTAATGGTGTGGAGGTGTGGTGGGATTTGGGCATGGTTTCATCAGGACGCTGGTTCTGGTTCCCTGGGATTGTTTTTGGTTTTGTCTTTGTGGTGTATTGACTTCATCTTCAGGCATTCTGCTTCCAGAATGGCAAAGTGAGGGAAGCAATTACTGCTTATATTTACCTATCACACCATTGTGGGGTGCAAAAAATAACGTTCCTCCTACCTTCTGAGTTCTAGCTGGGCTAATAATCAAATTAACATGAGGCAGATTAACCGGAAAAAAAAAAAGCCCAAAGTTTATTTCATAGATGTATGTTTGGGGGTGCCATAAGATATGACTCAAGGAGCAGTTGAGGCTTATATGCCATCTGGAGCTAAGGAGAAGGGGTGGGGTTGTGTTTTAGGACTTCAGAGGGCAAGAAGGTAATTCACATGGAGACAGAAAAGCAAATGTTTGGTAAATAAATGTTTTTCAGGCCCTCTTTAATAATGGGATGTAGAAGGGACTTTGAACAAATGGCCTTTGCTAGGTTCCTCTGTATCCACACCCTAGTTTATATTAAACTTGGAATTGTCTGTGATGATATTTCCCTTTCTGGAGCAGGTCCTCTATCTAAATACCTTTAGCAGATAAAGGGGGAGGGTCAAAGGTTTTTTCTTAAGCTTTCTGTTCCTTAATAACTAGCCTAAAATCAGTAACCCAAAAGGCAAACTTGGGGTACATTTCGGGTAGCAAACTGCTTCCCTTCACCATCTAAATTCAAAGAGCCTGTTTCATTCCTCAGCAGAATTTTCAGGTTTACACTGATTGGCATATTTCCGAACCAATCCCTCAGGCCCTGTGCTAACTAGCCTAAACTAGTCACTGGGTTATCTACACTGGTCATTTTGATAGGGAGTAGATTACCCTGATTTGTTGAGACAAACCAGGGCCTGCCTTTTGAGCTGGGTGAGGTCTGGCCCTTTTGCCACAGCCACTATGTGCTTTAGGGTTGAGGGTGTGCAGGTGAATCTTGGACACATCCACATTTCCACTGCAGACATGGAACCTGGTCACTTTACCGTAGTGTAAGATATATTTATTCAAGGCAAACAGGAGATGCAAATTAATTGAAGCATTCTTTTATTTAAGAGAAAATATTTTTGAATATTTCCTTTATGACTCAGAATTCTTATATTCAGTTGGAAAATTTTGTAAAAGGTCCAGCTAAATATCTATATTGTTATGTGAACATTCTATACAGAAGAAATCACTGTGTTCTGGTGTTAGAATCGAAAGATAGCACACAATGAATTCCATGTATGTAAATGCTTTTTCCTTTTCTCCTTTAAAATTGATTATATTTTAAAATTCACTCTAAATGTGGTGTGTTCTTTTCTCCAGATTTTTGCATGTAGTTTTGAATTTGGCTTAATTTCCAATTGACCCCTTTAGCTTAGAATTTCCCAGCCCAGTCTACCTAGCAACAGTTACTATGAGCGATGAGTTTGGCATTGCCCTCCATTGTAACACAACAGCAGGTCTGAAATTACTTTTTCTTAGCATCCTGGTTGATTTCGCCTTTGAATTATTTAAGCGTAACAGTAGTTTCTCTTAACTCCAGAAAACAGAGTTCCAAGTCTCTTAGCAAAAGTGATAGTTTTAAGAAGTATTTACCTCTAAAAGTATAATTAGAGAGTGGGTATCTATTGGAAAAGAAATATCCACAAAAAATATTGCATGGGGATATTTATTACCAAAGCACTCTGATATTTGCAAGGGGGAAGATGGCTATAAATTTCTAACATCTTATGCAATGCTTTATAGCAGCTTTATCTGCTGAAGATAGCTTTCCTGAGCAAGCTGTCTGTCTCATTGATTAGAGGAGTTAGTTTGAAATAGCTGTACTTTCTACTTGATATCACAGATATCACCGAAGATGGTCATGTTCCCCTAGGTCCAATACACTATATACTAATGTATTATATTTCATCTTTTTTTCCTTGCTATAAAGTAAAAATTATACTTGTATTCCGAGCAGATTGGAATGAAATCAAGCAACAGAACTTGCTATGACACTTCTTTATGATTCTAAGTCCAGTTTCTCATCCAAAACCACTTAAATATCAGTTATTCTGAAGGCATACAAGCTGGTTATCCATATAGAAGTGGTTTCCACTCAGAATCACTTGGGAACTTTTTTGAAAAGACCGTTTTTTGGCCTCTGCAGACTCATGGAAGAATTATTAGTTTGGAACCCCTAAATCTCTGTTTTTAAATAAGTACCCTGAACCTCACAAGAGGTGGGACCCACAGCTCTAGAGCATGTGTAACATCATCCCGGAAAACCTACCTTGACATTTTATTGCGTGGTCATATGCTCCCAGAAACAAACAAACAAACAAACAAACAAACAAACAAACATGGTGCACACAACTTCTTGCAATGTTTTATAGTCCCCAAATTGTATATTTATGCAAGCATTTGGAGACATTGAGTGATAGCATTTGAAAATAAATTTTAGCTGAATATACTCATATATTTTGGTTAAATGGAGAGTTATAGGGCCTTTTAAAACACAATTTAAATTTATTTTTTAAATAGAAGTTCAATATACACTAAGTGTGCAAATATGAAGTGTGCAGCTCAGTGAACATATATGAACAAAGGCAAATCTAAGTGTACTTGTCAATTTTTACCTGTGTATACATACATGTTACCCACAGATCAAGATATGAACATTTCCTGTTTCCCAGAGGGTACCGGTTACGCCTCTTCAGACAGTTACTTCCTGTCTACCTCTCCCAGAAGTAACCACTGCTCTGACATGTATTATGTGGATGAGTTTTGCCTTTTCTTGAACTTTGTACCAACAGAATCATGCAGTATATTTTATTTTTGTGTCTGTCTTTTTTTGTGCGTCATGTTGTATCTAAGATTCACCTATGCTGTGTTTAGCAGTAGTTTCTTGTTTATGTGACGATACCACACTCTTCTTACCCATTGTGCTGTTGGTTATCTCCATTTGTATTATTATGAATAGTGCTTCTATGAAGATTCTTGAACGTGTTTTGTTGGTGAATGCATTCATTAGGCACCCTTTTCAGGCTCGCATCCTGGTAAGAGTTTGCCTGACTTGCTTTTTTCCTGCCTGTGCCTGCCACATCTTTATAACCATAGTATCCCTGATCCAGACATCCTTTACTCCCCACCCAGCTGTTTGTCAGTGTGAGCTGGGCTAAGGGAGCAAGGTGAGATCCCCTCCCACCGTGGATCAGGTCTGGACCCAGCAGCATGAAAGCTGCCCATCTACAAACAGCTGCTGTTTGCCTTCAGTCTATGGGGTACCTCATGTAATATTTCTTTTCTGTTTTCACCGGATCTAGTCTAATTGGGTGAATAACACTAATAAATTCTTATTTCTGTAGGTTTTTAGAATGGCAGTATCAAAGGTTTCAATAAGTTTAATGCATTCTCTGTGGACATTTTTCCTGTAAGTGCTCTTTTTCTTCCCACAGATAGATATTTAATAGTTTGTGTCCTGTAAAACTGTTATGGTCTGTCTGGTTTTCCTTTGCTAAAATCTGAGGTCCAGAGACATGTTTTAATTGCTTTTAGATCCCCTCAACTGCGTTGTGTCCCACAATCAATAATAATTATATTAATAGGGATAATAATAGATAATATTTATTGTGCTCCTACTGTGTGCTGGACATTGTTTTAACTCAGCACTGTTTAATAGAAATGTAATGCAAGCCAAATATGGGATTTAAAACTTTCTAGTAGCCACATTAAAAAACTAAAAAGAAATAGCTGAATTAATTTTAACAGTACATTTTATATAATCCATTATGTAAAAAAATATGATTTTGATATATAATCGATACCAAATTGTTAATGAGATGTTTCATAATCTTCTTTTTTCTTAAAAAGTATTTGACATGGTATGAATTTTACTTTTACCATGCATCTCAACTAGGTGCTCAGTTTGCATCAGGTACACTTGATCTGTATTTTAATTTTATATAAAATCTACAGTTGAAAACTAGATTCTCATACTAGTTGTGTTTGTTCCAAATATATTTAGAAGTTTTCCACTAACTTGAGTGTAGTTTAAATATTTAAATAAGTAAAGTTAAAAGCTCAGTTTTCAATCGCATTAGCCACTTTTCAAGTGTTCAGGAGCCAGGTGCACTGCATAGATATTAGTGTTATATGTATTAATTTGACCCATTCAGCAGTCTTGGGGGATGGATGATATATATATATATATATATATATATATTTATTTATTTATTATTATTATTTTTTTCACTTTACAGACAAGGAAAATGAGGCCAGCAGGGCACACAGTTAAGGAAGGAAGAGGTGAGGTCAGAATTTGAACTTCGGAGGTCTGGGCTCATGACCCCACAATCTTGTCTAGTTAATTGTTTGAAACTGACCTCACTATTTTTTTTCCATGTTCAAGTGCATTGGCTTTTATTTTCTTTTTTATGACCTTTCTCTTTTTTGCTTTTCATATTATCGAGATTGATGCAAAAAAGTGGTCTTAAAAAGTGACTGTGATTTGCAGTGAATCTGGTAGTGAGTTCATCAGTGTTTTAAAAACCAAAATAGATGATGGCCACTGTTGAAGCACCATCTGCTCTGTTATCTCCATCAATGTCAAGGCAAGATTTGCTTTCTCTGAAATAATGGCTCAAGTTTCCTTTTCGTGTTTGGCAGTGCTTTCTTTAATAACGATTCTGAGTTTTAAATTTCCACCAAGGTTGGGCTTAGTCATCTCTTGCTTTGGCTTGCTTCTAGTCTTTTTCTTAAGCAGAGTCATGGTTATTTCCTTGGATACCTTTTTTTCCCCTAATATGTTTTTAGCTTTTGTCTTTATATTATTGACTTATCTGGACACTTTTCAGATTTTATTTTTCAAATGTATCTAACCAGCTGTGTGTGCTTGTCTATCTTTATAGGTAATATTTTACTTCATATGAGACTTGCTTTTATGTAATTGTTCTATTGCCCTTTACTACAATGATGGTTATTTATAAAATAGAGATCTAAAATGTGCAAGGAAAAGTGGTCCAGACGCGCAAGGTATTACTGAGTGCTGCATTTGAAGAAGGGGAGTGTGGAGATACAGTGATAGTTTGTTACATTTCACCTGCAGTGCGCTGTGTTCCCAGACTGCCTTCTCTCTTCCTCTCTCTGAGGTGCCCCTTCT
The DNA here is from genome assembly GCA_004027475.1 of Anoura caudifer. Classification (NCBI taxonomy): domain Eukaryota; kingdom Metazoa; phylum Chordata; class Mammalia; order Chiroptera; family Phyllostomidae; genus Anoura; species Anoura caudifer. The sequence goes on along the minus strand of PVKU01014786.1, from coordinate 1,822 downwards.
CTCTGCGAATGCCGTGTGGTGTGCATCATGTTGCCTTTCCACCGCCTATCTCATTGGAATGAAGTGGGCAAAAGCCCTGCTTTTCTCCTTAGTTTGTTCCCATTTGTGGTGGTTACATAATTCGTTCTTTTGAAATAATTTGATTTTGTAATAATTATTTAAGTCATATTAACTGAGATGATATGGCTTTTATACTTGGATTTATCCCTAGCTAGCTGTGTGACTTAGAGCAAGTTATACCCTCTCTCTGTGTCTCAGGTTTTTTCAGTCATACCGTATTTTACCATGTAAAACGTGCACTTTTTTGCCCAAATTTTTGAGGGAAAAATAAGATTGTGCATTATACATGGGTAGTACCAATTCTGTACCTACATAAATGTTTTTAATTTTTATTTATGATTATGCATTAAAAGTATAACTCCAGAAAGCAATAATGATATCCATATGCAAAATAATACCCTGGAATATGGTAATTGATTTTGTTCGTAAATATAAATAAATACAAAATTGAATTAAAAAATTAAAACAAAAGATATTTTTCCTGAAAGTTTGGGCCAAAAACATGGGCTGTGCATTATATATTGCAAAATATGGTCAATGGGGTGGGCTGGTCTAGGTGAGCTCTAAGGATTCCTTCTGTTTGAGAAGGACTTGGGTTCTTCCACAGGAATCTGCGTGGAATCATCTCATGGGCCCCCATCCTGAGTGTGGGGACCTTCCCTGTTTCTCTGTCTCCAGGGGTCTTCAGTGACTACTTTCTTTTTGTCCCTTGTTGCTGGATTTTTTTTTGTGTGTGTGTGACCATTCTTCATTTTTTAATGTCTTAGGAGCCTGTTCTCAGTCATGGCATTTAGGTATTACATACATACAGAACATTACGCAAATCACGAGTCTACTGCTTGGTGGATTTTCACAAACTAACCCTACAGGTGAAGAAATAGAACATTATCAGCCCATGAAGGGTCCCTGCTTTATCCCCTTCTACTCTGTTTTCTAAGGGAGATGTCTTCCCTGATTGCTAAAGGCATAGCTTTGTTTATTTTACTTTTAAACTTGATACATATAGAATTATACAGAATGTATTTTTTTTATAACCGGCTTTATCTGTTCATTGTGTTTGTGAGATCCATCTATGCTTTTGCACATAGTTCTCTTTATTTTTATTCTAGAACAGTGTGTACACATCGTGAATTTGTGTACACATTTCCATTGGGTCTGTACCGAGGAGTAGAATTGCTGGGCCATACAGCAGGTGCGCATTCAGCTTTAGTAGGTATGGAAAATAGTTTTCCAAAGTGAACCGTTTATACTCTCACCTGCCGTGGATGAGAGGCCCACTGGCTGCTGTTCCTCACTAATATTTGCTGTTTTCTGTCTTTTTTTTCATTTTAGCCATTTTCATTGGGTGTGTAGTGGTATTACATTGTGGTTCTATTTTGAATTTCTTGATGGTATAAAAAACTTCCCATTATTTTTAATTAGGCTCATTCTCCAAGTGACTTCACCTCAGACTGTGTCAATAAGTGAGCTGTTCCAGTGTTTAAATGTCCACAGTCACCGGCGCCCCAGCAGCTTTCTCCAGCTCACTTCACTTTGTTTATGCAGGAGCTGGCCACCCCAGTCATTTTGGAGAGCCTACATTCACTCAGCTACCAGCTCTTACAAAGCCCAAAGGGACATTCTGAGATACTCGGGGCATATCAGTGCAGTGATCTGAGCCCACCCAAATCTGGTGGGTCTTCTGGGTTCAGTTTAACTTCTTTCTTTGTTGAGTTGGATTACTCATTCTGCTGGTTTCACTCCCCCCCCCCCCCCCCCCCCC
>PVKU01014785.1:0-21316 GCA_004027475.1 Anoura caudifer | reverse complement strand
GTATTCCAAGTCATGAAAGTCAAGGACCTACATCCAAGATTGCTCTATCCAGCGAAGCTGTCATTTAGAATGGAAGGGAAGGTAAAGTGCTTCTCAGATAAGGTCAAGTTAAAGGAGTTCATCATCACCAAGCCCTTATTATATGAAATATTAAAGGGACTTATCTAAGAAAAAGAAGATAAAAAATATGACAGTAAAAAGACAGCAAACTCACAGATATTAACAACCAAACCTAAAGATAAACAAAAACAAACTAAGCAAACAATAAAACAGGAACGGAAACAGAAATGAAGATCACATGGAGGATTAGCAACAGGGGAGTGGGAGGAGGGAGAGGGGGGAAAAGGTACAGAGAATAAGTAGCATAGATGGTGGGTAGAAAATAGACAGGGGGAGGGCAAGAATAGTGTGGGAAAAGTAGAAGCTAAAGAACTTATGACACATGGACTGAACTAAAGGGGGGAATGTGGGTGGGAGGGGGTGTGCAGGGTGGAGGGGAATGATGGGGGAGAAATGGGACAACTGTAATAGAATAATTAATAAAATATATTTTTTAAAAAAGAAATAACAGGGAAGGAATTTGACAACTGGAAGAAGGCATAGCAGGGGAGTGTGATGATCAAGGATAAAGTGCCTCTCCCCTGACATCCTGTCCTCCAGCAGGGAAGAGGCACCTGTGTCTGACCCTAGCATCCTGGATCTCTCTGACTCCATGACCCCACAGCAGGCAGTCATTGACCAATTCCTCCTCTCTACAAGTGGCTTAGGAAATCTGTGATGATCTCAGGAGTTATTCCATTGTCCTTGGAACAAAGCAATTGCTAGAAGAGCCCAGGACAAAGGTGTAATTTCTTCATCAAGAGAGGCACTAGTGTTTCCAAAGAGGGGAGAGGAGGACACAGTGAATGAGGAACTTCGGCACCAGAGCGTGCAGTGGGACATCCACCAGGGTGTTTTCTTTTATATTCCTCTTTTGAACCTTCAAGCTCAGCACCTGCAGTTCCTTCAACCCTCAAATGGTGGCATTACCCAGCCTTCGGCTGCTCTGGGCCTTTTCCAGTCATTTCCACACACACTGATTGGAGGCCTCTCTGGTGGGTCTTGGGCACGTGCATTTTGCATTCACCTCCATTTTCTGTGCCCCATAGGCAACACTTAGGATTGAACACTGGGTACCAGAGCAGTCCAGACGTGCAGGGTAGAACAGGCCTCACCTCTCATCTGGACTCTGATCTGAAAGAGCTGCATAACTTGGCATCGAAGCATCAGCTTTCAGGGCAGCTAAGCAATCATTTTCACATATGAGGATTTAAAATGACTCTAAAGTCTATCCTGCTTAATAAGAACAACTTTGCTGTGACCATTTTATTAGCACAAAACTTCTGTGCCTGGAAGAAAGGCTACCTCAAAAGCACCCCCTCCAATAGAAGAGGTCTGGAGGTTGGCCAGGTAACTGTAGGGTTAGAAATATGTCAGTGCCCTGGCTGATGTGGCTCAGTGGATTGAGCACTGGCCTGCAAACAGCAAGGTTGCTGGTTTGATTCCCAGTCAGGGTACATGTCTGGGTTGCGGGCCAGGGCCCCAGTTGGGGATGTGTGAAAGGCAGCGGATCAATGTTTCTCTCACACATTGATGTTTTTCTCCCTTTCTTTCTCCCTCACTTCCCCTCTTCCTAAGAAGTAAATAGAATCTTTAAAAAACATATATGTGTGTATACACACTCACACATATATGTATATATGTATATATACACGTGTGTATATATGTCATTGTTGGGGGAGGGGTGAATGTAATCCATGCCTTTCCATGACACTGAAAAGCAAGGAAGCCTGGGTGCAAACAACGTGTTTTTTGTCAGTCTCTTTTGATCCCGCACTTTCTACTTAACTCATTGTCTCTTCCTGCCAGGGGTCGCTGTGGCTCTGAAGCAAGCCCTGACTCCAGAATTCAGACTTTATCAGCGCCAGGTGGTGGCCAACTGCAGGGTTCTGGCTGAGACTTTGATGAAGCTGGGCTACAAAGTAGTAACAGGTACCAACAGAAACTTAGGGGGCCCCCACAGACTCCAGGCTGTGACCCTACTCCTTGTGGTTGCACGGAGCCTCACACTGTGGCTTGCCCAGTGTGTATCTGCAGGTTGGTGGCTGTGGCACTGTGGCTGCAGGTGGGGTATGAGTCAGGACCACATCCAGAGAAGCAGGTGCTAAGTGAGATGGCCTTTCCTGGTGAAGGCCTTGCTCAGAGGTGCCATCCACCTTGGTTACTGTGGGCTCACAATTAGGATGGCACAGTTTTTCTGGCAGACATTGTACTTTGTTATATTTGCTCACACGGCTGCCATGTATGCTAGCAGTAGGTGGTCCAGGAAGGTGGGTCCTGGTGCCCTGTGGAGCAGGTGCCTACTCTCTGCCTGCTGCCGTCTGTGGGGGTTACAGCCCCCAGTCTGAGGAGTGGGCTCCCCATCAAGCCTTACAAGCAGCAGAGCTGGGGCAAACACCATCTTCTCAGCAGTCCTGGGTATCTCCTCTTTTCTATTTTGCTTCACTTCCTTTCCATGCTTTCTCCTTCATCCTCCACTTCTTCCAGTAACAAAGCCCCAGGAATCTCAGTCATCACAAGGATTTAGGCCACACTCCCTCTGGCTACAGGCAGCTCTGGCAGCCCTGCTGCTTGGAGCCTTCCAGGGAGTCTCCCCCTTCCTGAGCTTCCCAGCCTGTGATCCCACCTTGTTTACCCTTCTCTGAAGACTCAGTGCAGGCGGCTGAAGCAGATTGTGGTGAATATGACTGCTGCCAGCATTTCTTAATACCAACCTCGTGCCCAGCACTGGCCAAGCACTATGTATGGCACCGTACTTACACCTCACGACAGCCTTGTATATTGTTGGTCATATTTTACAAATGGGCATCTGAGCTTCCACAGTGTCGAGCTGCCTGACTAAAGCCACATGGCTAGTAGTAGGATGCTGTGGAGACTGTGACTTAAACTCTGAGCTGTGGGTCCAGAGCTAAGCATTAATTCAGTTCACATACATCTTGGAAGTCATTGCTGTTGCCCATCAATGACTTGGTATTAATGAGAGTCAAAGTGAAAAGATCCAGGTACTTGAAAGACTTCTGGATGACCTTGGGCCAGTTCCAGAATGTTCTTGTAGTGTCATATCTTTGCCTGTACCACTTTGATAGTATCACCTTCACAGGATTAGGGATAAAATATATGACAGGCTAGTAGTGCCTGGCACCTAATATGTGCTCAGTGAAGGTAGTGGTTACCCACTGTTACTGTAAATGGAACTACTACCTGCTACTCTGGTGCTACCTCAGAGGGAGCCTTGAGGATTGATTTCAGAGATGTGTGGGAGCTTCCCAAGTGATTTGTCAAAGAAAACAGAAGCCATGGATATCACCGAGAAAGTTGTCTCTTCCCAGACAAGCTTTTAGTCCCTTTGCTGGCACCCAGTGTGCGGGGTCATTGCAGTGGGTAGTGTGGTCATTCTCCCCTCAGCCTCACAGCCCCCCCTCTGCATCAGCAGGCACCCTTTTTACACTGCTCTGTCCTCTGTCAAACTCTCAGCATCTTTTCTTTACAGGTGATTAAAGCCTTCCAGGACACGTGGGGCACTCACCTTCCTGACCCCATCTGGTTAGCTTTTTCCTCCCCATCCCTCGTTTCTGAAGAGAGACATTCCTTCACTTGGCATGGAATTGATCATCTGCATTTCTACATGTCCAACTTGGTTTCCAGGTGGTTCTGACAACCATTTGATCCTTGTGGATCTCCGTTCCAAAGGCACAGATGGTGGCAGGGCTGAGAAGGTGCTAGAAGCCTGTTCTATTGCCTGCAACAAGAACACCTGCCCAGGTAAGAATACCCCTTGGTTTTCTCTTCTACACCTCTCCTGTCTGCACTTAAGGGCAGAGGTACAGCTGATGATAACTGGTTTTGCGGACAAGCATCAGCTGATTGGGGGATAAGTACATCATGCTGGACAGGAGCTAAGTTGTGGGTCTCTCCAGGACCACTCTTTCCAACAGGCTGTAACCCTGCCAGGGACAGGGGATTGAGGAGGAAGGCTCTGGATGTGGGAGGCCGGGGCCCCCAGAAAACAGACTGGATTTCTCCATGGGATGTTCCTAAGGTATGGCTGTTGCAAACCAAACCCAGACAGATGCTAGCCTCACTTGTAGGAGCAAAGGCCACATCAGTCAAAATGTGCTCGCTGCCTGTGCCTTGGCTTCCACCTCCACTGTGGAAATCACTTGTGCTCTTCAATCCAGCTGCCATCTGCAGGCCTGCTCTTTTTGCACAAGTGCCCCTTTGTAGTGCACAGTGGTCAGTGGTGAGTTTGGGTGCAACCCAAATATTGCACAGAGCCTATTTATTTTGAAGGTGACAAAAGTGCACAGCGACCCAGTGGGCTGCGACTGGGGACCCCAGCACTGACATCCCGCGGACTTCTGGAAAAAGAGTTCCAAAAAGTAGCTCTCTTCATTCACAAAGGTAAGGATGTGAGTTTGGAAGTTTGTCACATCATATTGTATGTATGGATTGTATTGTATGGAGTCTTTGGACACTTTTGAGACCCAGCCACTGAAAGACATTTCTGTGTCAAGGCTAAGTGCTGGGGACAGGAGACATCAAAAATTGCTTAGCAATCCATCTGGTCTGAGGCATTTATGAACTTGTCCTGCCCAAGGAAGGGCTTATACAAGAATCGTTTCTGGGCCCTGGCTGGTATAGCTCAGTGGATTGAGCGCAGGCCTGCGAATCAAAGGATCGGGGTTCGATTCCCAGTCAGGGCACATGCCTGGGTTGCATGACAGTTCCCAGCAGGGGATGCACAAGAAGCAACCATACATTGACATTTCTCTCCCTCTCTCCTTCCCTTCCCCTCTAAAGATAAATAAATAAAATCTTAAAAAATAATTAAAAAAAAAAAAGAATCGTTTCTGGGATCAACGTTAATACCTACAGCTGTCACGCCCCCAGGTGGGGTATTTGGCTCTTGGGTGTGTCTCATAACCCCAGAGGACTCATTTGTCTCTACCACGCAGGGATAGAACTGACTCTGCAGATTCAGAACGATGTTGGTGTCAAGGCCACCCTGAAGGAGTTCAAGGAGAAACTGGCAGGGGATGAGAAGCACCTTAGCTGCATCAGAGCTCTCAGGGAGGAGGTGGAGAGCTTTGCATCTCTTTTCCCTCTGCCTGGCCTACTTGACGCTTAGAGGAGCCACCAGGACTGCCCGAGGTGCTTACCCAAGGACACAGTGCCCTTTCCAGGAGAGAAGTACTGCCCCACACAGGACCTGGTCAACTTCTCTGTGCTGAGGGTTTCTTTTGGGACTTTTTTGATGTTATCTTTACAAATCAAAATCTGTTTAAGCCTCATTGTTAGTAAATCTGGGACAAATTATTAAGTTTAAATTTGAACCTCACTACTGTATGTATAATTATTCTGGAAAAATGAAATATTATTTAGCCTTAATTCATTTAAACAGTGGGGTAGGCCAGAGCTATTGGAAAGATTTCAGTAATTTTACTCACCCTTCTCGTAGAGTTACTGGGTTTCCTCCAACTCAGTGAAACAAATAAGAAACACAAGTTCATAGCTTGTAAAAGCTGCCCGTATTTTGTTACCCAGTGGGACACCAGAGAACTGAATTATGACTTTACAACTGAAGAGGAAAATTCTCCTTACGCTTCTATGTGCTTTCAATAAGAATTCTAAGTTAGACAAGTCTATACAAGGTGCCACCCACTATGTGGATTTCTCTATTAGCAACTCAGTATGCTGCAGATATAACAGTCTGCACCATCCCCCCTGGGCAGGTTGGAGGGCCTGGGGCACTTGATCCTCTCTTGCTGTCAGAATCAGCCACAGGCTCTCCTGCCCTGCTGAGAGAACTCCCTTCTGTAATCAGGAAGCCAAATGTCACCTTCCCAAAGAAATTTTATTTTTCATAAAGCTGAAGTGCAAAACATAAATGACCATTTTTTAATAAGCAGAGATTTTTAACCACAGAATGTCTACAAGAATTATAGCTTTAAAAAATACAACCAATTTTTATATTTCAAAAATAACTCAAATAAATTAATTTCTTAAAAAGTACACTTCTCATACTACTTGTTTGGCATTTACTCTGGTGCAGCCACACCTACGAGCTGCTGTCACACACGCTTGTCATGCTCTCACCCTCGCCACTGTGACAACCGCAGCTCACGTGGTGAGCTCATGTTCATATTCACAAGTATGGACAAACATGCAGTAATAAAATACTTTTCAAAAAAATAACATTTCCTCACAGACTATGCTTTTCACTGCAACCTTAAAGGTGGCATTTCTCTCAGCCTGACTTGTGTAGTCAGCCAGCATTGGGCAGTTGGTGGGCAAGGAGCCCTGTGGTTCACCTGGAAGGCACCTGTGGCCTAGGGTCCTATATGTTGGCACTTACCCCAACCCAGTGGGGACAGCTGCTATAGTTTCTCTGGGTGTGGGTGACACACCAGTGCCCACATCTATGCCTCAATTTGGGAGCTGTTAATGCTGCTAAAAGTCCTACCTTCAAGGGTTTGACTCCTCCCCACATGAAGACAAAAAGACATTTCTAAGACCCTGTGTAGCCTCCATGTTGGAGCTGAACACTTATTCCCAGGGAGCCAGAGCCCCATACCAGCAGCCTAGGTCACTGCAAAGTGCTCATTCCATCCCTCCTGCTTCCTCCTCTCCATGTGCATAACTAAACCTCAATAGATAAGGCCACATTAGGTCAGTGCCCAACAGAGAAAGGGCTCCAGAAAACTTGGTGTGCTCCAACCTTACCAGCCAAGGCTGTTTCTGCTTCTGGCCAATAACTTGACACTTTTTCCTTTTTGCAGTCCATTAACACCATTATCACTTAGAAAAGATTCCAGATTTTTCACTATCACAGCATTAGAGAAAAGCCAGGAAGCTGGGTGGTTTGATTCAAAGCAAGAACTAAAATCACTTTATGTGCTCTCCAGGGAAATGGGAGGTAACGTCTGATTGCTGGCCTGGCAGCGGGAGGGTGGAGAGTGGTCAGTGTCTGCCAAAGACTTTCCACACCTACCATGGGCCCCCCACTAGTTGATTGGTACCACCTGTGCAAAGATGACACATCAACAGCAAAAGGCCCAGGGAGGCAGGGCATGTTATCTGGCAGAAGTGGGTTGTCAGTGAACGTGCAAGATCCTCCACTGCTCTTGGCCAATAGATGCATCACAAACAAAACAGGCCTGGCATTTAGGGTAGAATCCAAGGGCTTTCCTCAGATTTGAAATGGCATTTGTTTGTTTGGGGTTGGAGTCTATTATACTTTGTAGTAACTAATTTGAAATAAAAGTTAAAGCTGGATTGGAAATGACAGGTGAGCTATCATGGCCCACTTCCAGATTCTGGTACAATGTATGTAACTTCAGCCATTGCAGTCAGTTATGGAAAAGCTACCATTTCTAAAGTCCAAAGACTACACTAAAAGAGCAAGGATCCTGGGGAGACAGGTGTGAGGCAGCAGCTCAGGGGTGGGTGTCTCAGCACCACAGGTGCTGTGAGAGCCTTCAGCCAATCTCAGAAGTGGAGCCCCTGGAATCATCACTGCAGAACTGCTGGCCCAACTGGCTTGGTCAACATGGATTGCTTTAAAAAAGGAAGGGAGGCCAGTAATTGGAAGTAAAGAAACCTCAAAGTTTCGGTGCCTGGGTCTTCATAGGACTAAGAAATAATAAGGGGCACTGATATCCTTTACTTTCTGGGAAGTGTTTTTTAATGTTTTATTAACACTTAATAATAATCTATTACTAGACGAAAACCTCAAGTGAAAATTCTTGAAGAAAAGAGTAGCCCCATTACATAGGGCCCCCCCACCATTAAAATTTACATATGCATCTGAGACTTCTAGTAGGTCCTAGTTCTCCAAAGTGGGGGGAGGGGGGTTGAGGAGGATCAGCTTCACAGGCTCAGCTGCCTCAGCCCAAACTGGCTCAGTCCAGGTGCCACTTTGAGAAGAAACATACTTGGCACCAGGCAATCCTTTGAAACTGCCACACTGAAAAGTTAGATTTTAATCAAAATTTAAATCCTGGAATTCACCCACTAGTCAGTGAAGCCAACCTGCCTTCTTCATGAAGAAACAACTCTGAAAGAAAGTGGCTGCAGCTGTGCTTTGTGTGAAAGGTGAGCAATCAAGTATCTGTGTGTTCAAAAAAAGAAAGATAACAACTCCAGCAAGATGCTCTTGGTTTGCTCTCTCTGTGGCTAGCCCTGCAGACAATCTGTTCTTACACTAGACTGGTCTCGCCTTAAGAGTCCCCAGGCCTTTGGAAGCATCCTGGTGGCAGAGCTTCTGAGCAAACACCCTCCAAAACAGACATCTGTGGCAGTGTGTGGCCTTCACTTCTAGAAAGCCAGGTCTGGCTGACCTGCCATTATCAGTTTCCCCAGTGAGAAGTGTTAACTGCAGAGTCCACATCAGTGTGAAACAGGAACAGCAAGGGTGGTGCCAATGACCACTTTTCATCTTGTCACTGGGGCTCCACAGAACTTTCTTCCCTTGGACATAAAATGTGACCAACTCATGTCCCTGGAGGCCTAAGTAGGTAGCAATTAGCCACACAGTTAGAAAATAAAGTAGCATCTTGAACACGGAGGGGCTCATGGAGAGAAACGGGCTTCCTACACAGCCTTCTCCACAGGCCACCGCACTTCACATCTCAACCCCACCAAGACATTCTAGGAGGGTCATCTGTGTGAGAATGTGCAATGGACAGAGGTACAAGGGAAAACGACGAGATGTAAGCAGCACCATTTGCCATAGAAGGTTCTCAGTCATAGCCTCAGAGGCAAAAACCACATGTCCACAAAGAAAGCCACACAAGGCCTACCTCCTTCCTGGAGGAAATCCCTGTCATGACAGGAATTGGGGACCCTGACCAGCAGCTGAAGGGTAGGAGCCAACAGGTCCTATTATTCTGCAGAGAACAGACCATAATGTGAGGCAAACCCTCCTTAGTCACCAGGAGTCTCTGTGACTTCAATGGTGTGCCACAAAGCTGACAGGTAGACCAGGTCTCAATAGCAGGGCCCGAACCACACACAGAGCACAACCCCAGTAGACATGCACATGTGTACTCAGGAGCAGGAGCACCACTTGTCACTGGCTCAGGTCTGTTTTATTACAACTTTCTGGGGACAAATTAAAAAGCAGTAATATCAACAGCCTCCCTACTTAGGGGAAAAACTGCTTTTAAAAAAGTCATAAAATTTTCTGGGTTGCAATAAACCCTCCAATCTACATATCAGTGGCCACTGTGTAAGCAGCTCAGGGAGGTCATGGTGGGGATACATGAGAGCATCTGAGAAGGTGCGGAGAGTCTCATGATGATGGAAGTGAGCTGCAGTGAGGTGAGCACACTTGGGGGGACTCTGTGGGGATGAGTGAGCTGCCATGAGGTGCCTGTACTCTATGCGACCTCCCCAAGCAGATCCATGAGGATAGCCACACAAGAAAGCTCTCCTCGTTCCTGGAGGAAATCCCCGCCATGAGTTATTACCACCTGGACTGCCCACCCATGCCAGCCAGCTGAACATAAGTCTTGCTATCACTGTGCCCATGAGACCCGCAAGAGGTAGTGAAGTGGTTGCAAAGGTTTGCTCTGGGTGAGTGGACAGCACTAACTCACTCTGGCCAACAAAAGTGGACCTGCTGGCTCTTCATCACTTGCACAATGGTGATGGCTTCATGGCACCTTGGCCCTGTTTCCTGGGCTCTCTGCCTCCAACAGCAGTACTCACTGACAACTAGTGACTACAATGATCTCTCCTGCTGACCTGCGGGAACAGTTTCCAAGGTGAGGGAGCAAGGGTGGGGACAGGGTGTTGCTCACCCCCCACTGCAGCACTGGGGCCTGGAGGGTGTGCACTTCCCACTGCACAGCTGGGGCAGAGCTCTCTCCCTTCTCCTCATTCATCCTGGTGCCTCTCCTGGTATGATGGGCCCCAGACCATTCAGCTGCAGTCTGAATGAGGCAATGGATGTTCTGTCATCGTATTTTCCACCAAATCATTCCAGTGGAACAGCCTGTTTCTCTTGATTTTGCTACTCAAGTGTTAAGCAGAGATGAACATGGCCACCTTTTTCCTCCCTTCAGGGCTTCATCTTCCTTCCTTTCATCCCACCCCATTGAGGTTTTCCTTTGCCCTGGCTACCAGTTCTCAATCCTAGGATCACTCCTTAAAAGGAGACAAGAGCTGTTACTGTTCTTCCAGACACCTTCAGAGAAAGCCAGGCTCTCCCTCTGCCCAAGTCCAACTGGCAGGCTGCCTGGAGCCACCTGGGAACTACAGCTGCCACCCTGGTTTCCTTCCCACCTATGACACCATAAATCTAAAAAAGCTCAGAGGACTGCTTGGTCATGCCAACCTTTCCCTTCCCTGTGCCCTGAGTCACAGGTCTTGGTCACAGTGGCCGGGACTGACTTCAGATTTTGTGCAAAAAACTGGGGACATAGTCAAACCTAAGCATGGGATGGATGATCCCAGGAGACTCCTGCATATAGTATAGTTTCAGCAGCTCAGCCAGGTACTTGACCACCTTGACATCTTCATTCACTAGACCCAGATTCAGCTTCAAAAAGTTTGCCTGCCGGCTGGCAACCAACTCCTCTATCTCCTTGTTGTGGGCAGGCAGGTGCAGGTGATGGCAGAAGGTGTAGAGGAAGGCCTTGGAGCAGAGCTGGCTGAGCATGCTCTGGACGTGCAGGTAGTAGGTGCTGCCCCTCTTGATTTGAGTACGATGGTCTGCCAGCCGGGGCACGAGGGTGCCTCTGTAAAGGGGGCCGCGCAGGGTTTTGTTGTCCAGGTCCAGAATGCTCGTGTAGCGGCTGTAGCGTCTCAGAATGTGGAGGGTGCTGGCACTGGCAGGGGATGCCACTCTGAAACACACAGGCCAAGGTCAGGAGGAAGGACAAGGGATAGGAAGATGAAGGCAAATGCTTGGGTGTGGGCCAGCTAGTCTCTAGGCCAGCTCCCACCCAGCCAACACTCCGGCTCTTTCTGGAAGGTAAATGTGATCATCATGATCTTCAAAGGGTTCCTCACCACCCTCATGAGTCCTTGAATCAAGTTCAAGTGCCTTGGCATGGCCCACAAGGCCCTATACAACCTGCTTCCTGCTGACCTCTGAGGGTTCATCTGTTACTTCCCAATGACTCTCCCTTGCAACCATGCCAAGCTTTAATGGGGCCTCAAAATCACGGGCCTATTTGCTCTGCCTTCCCTCCCTTTTGTACATGACTTATGCCCACTTAAACTTTCTCCAGCTTTACCTCATCACCTTTCCTGCTTTCCTGCTATGACTTGGTCAAGCTCCTTAACCTTTCCAAGACTTCTCTGCAAGACAGAGATAATAGTTCCTACCCCGTAGGGTCATTGTGGAGACACAATTAATTGTGCATAGAAGTGTGTGGCCCTCAGCATCACCAGCCTGGCACTGACCAGGGTGGTGACAGCTGTCTGTCTTCTTGTCTCACCCACTGGACAAGAGTTTCTGCAGACCCAGGACTGTCCCTGATTTGCCCTCCTGTCCTCACTGCCCCGCGCACCAGGGGTAGGCAGGCAGGGTCTGCCCAGTGAGGGAAGGAGGTCAGAGTGGTCAATCTTAGTTAGCAGCTCCTTGAATCTCTCCCCTACATCAGTTTTCCCAGCGGAACTGGGATTACCCTACAGAGTATAGCAAAGACTGACTGACCAGAAACTTCAGACTGACATACTATGGAATTCGGGGCTGTATTAGACCTAAAATGGTGTGTGCAATGGACTGACAGTCACTTGGGACCAAGGTAATCTCATAATATTTTTTCCTTCCTGAATGTTGTTACCTTGCACAATTAACACATTTACTGGGCATCACCTATATTCCCGGTAGTGACCCAGGGGCTAAGCAGGCAGAAAATGAGCCTGGTTTGGTTGGGAAGAAAAGCCAAGTACACCGAGTGAATGGAGATGTGGCCTACCTCTTCACAGGAGAGGGTTGGGGCCGGAAGGTCCCGGAGGAGTGGCCTTAGACCTGGGGAAGGCATCCAGACCACAGTGTGAGCAAGGTCAAAGGGATGGCAAAGCAGACAGCCAAATGAGCCATGCATTCTGAGAACTGTAAAGACAGCATTGGGCTGTGGCCCACATCCCATGGGCGATGAGAAATCAGGCTTGCAGGCAGCTCATTGGCTTCTCAGGGAGGCAGGCCTTTTCCCACATATTCCCAGTGTTCTCAGTCCACTCCTGATATAGCAGCCCAAGGGGGCCAGGACATGAGCCAAACTCCTCCTCAGGCTTGGCACATCCAGCCCACCAAGGCTCTGTGCCACAGCAACACAGCCATGCCTCACCTCATCTTCCTGCTTCTCCATCCCAGCCACCTGTCCTGATGGAACATCCTGGCCTCAGGCCCAGCCTCTGCTGGGAAAGCTCTGACACCCCGCCCATTCCCACCTATGGCAGCACCATTTCTTTGAGAAGGTGCTGCTCCTTCTAACATTTCTATTTCCCTCAAAGCTCCTCATCGGGAGGCCTGACAACATGGGAAGAAGCGAGTCCCAGGCCTGTCCCTAAGTTATACAACACAGGTGTCTGAGAGCCTCACACGTCACCTCTCATACCTGTTTAGATTCATCACAGTCTGTCCCAAAGCCAGGGATGCAAACTCTGCATAGAGGAGGACACTGAGGCCCAAAGAGTGGCCATCGCTTGTCAGAGGTCACCCAGCTTGAAAGTGGCTGAACCAGGACTCAACCCAGGGCCTCTGACCCACCCTAGCACTGTTTCTCACCAGAACTGAGCTGTTTTTCAAATAGTGCAGGACTTGTTATTGCTGTTTAGTAAGCAAAAATCCCTGGTTTGGACTTAATGGGAGACTGATCTATCTCTTGTACTCATTCTGTGCACAGCGAGGCCCTACTTCAGTAGGAAAAAAAAAAATCAAACCAGTAAGACTGGCAGTTCTAGGGTGGGAGTACTTAAAGAGTTCATTGTATGAGCTGGTTTTACCTGGAGACAAAGCACCGGAGTGGAAAGAGAATCTCCTGAGTCACAAAATTCTGATTCCAGATTAACTCAGCACACAGGACCAATCCTCTTAACTAAGCACCTCTATAGATAGAAAGCTCATGACCACACAAAGACAACTCTTATAATCATACTCTCCACACTGATCCTCAGATGGGCCTTGGTCTGCCTCTGTTTCAATTCTGGGTCTGTCTGTGGGGTGACTCACCATCCATCCACAACTCCAGCACTTCTAAGGGCTGCCAGGCACAGCACGAAGACTGCACACACAGCCTAACTGTGCCTGCCTCCAGCTCCAGCTCCTGACTACCGTAAGCCCCATTCACAGACGGGTTCAACAAGTTTTGCTGAGTAAATGAAGAGATAACTGACCCAAATTCACATGGCCAGTAGGGTTAACACCAGGACCTAAACTCAGCACACCCACTGCCTCCCTCTAACAGCCACGGACCACAACTCCATGGATTTTCATCTCATGGTACTTTTACATCCTGTTTACTGTTCACCTCACAGAATTTTTTCAAGTGATTCATAGCAAATCCATTCCTCATTCCACTTCTAGTCCCTCAGCTGACCCTCTAGTGATAGGTCCCCTAGGGAACAAGGCCTCCAACCCCTGTCTACCATTCCAAAATGCCCTGCAGGCAGATGCTACCAATTCCCAGTACATGGGCACACTCAGGAGGTCTGAGCAGGAAAGCTTTACAGGAGAAGTAATCACTTATCTACTTGGGATTCTTGGAAAGATCTCAACTGTCACTCTGACAGGACTCTCACTTTTGTGGAAGGCTGCTTCAAGGCTCTGAAGTCTGGTGGTGCAGGCCACACTCAGCTCTTGCTGCCCTGGCCTGCCTTCCTCAGTCTGTCTGGGCCCTGGTAGGGTATCAGAGCAGGGCTCATACTGCTCAGGCACAGATCAGATGTGAGGGCCTGCTAACCTCTGCAGTCACAAGGCAGGCCTTGTCAGCAACCTCTACAGATGGAAACACCCTCGGAGAGGTCAGGCTGACAGCAGTGACAGAGTGGGGCTGAAGAGAGGGCTGACTGAGAAGGCCATGTTTGCCCTGTCCTGGGATGTGTACCACAGCTGCTGACTCTCCTTTTAACCTGACAGTGGGCCCAACAGTTGACATATAGCCCTCACTAAGTACTTGGCAAATGATCATTCAGTAACCCAACCCTCTTATTTTCTCCGAAGGAAACAAAGCCTTGAGTGAAGGAGTGACTTGTCCAGGTGCCCACTTTGGATGAACAGTGGTGGGGAAGGGGTGCCACAGGACTCAGACCATCTCACACCTCCTCCTCCATTCCAGGGTGCCAAATACACTGCCAGCTACCCTCTCCTGCACCCACAGAGACATCATTAATTGAGACAGCAGGATTTCCAATGCAGCCCAACCTAGGCCTCAGAATATTTCTCAACAAAGCACTTCAGTAGAGTGGAGCTAGTGTAAGAAATGAACCTCTGTGGCCATTCCGGCACATTCTAAGGAGGGAATTTAATGGAAAGCCTCTGGAAAGGGCAAGACTGTGTGAGCCTGGTCCTCAATAAGCCAGCTAACACCAATAGATTGATGTATGTTTTACATTTTCCACTTTTGAAGTAAAAAGTCAAAGTACAAGGGTTGGGATGAGGGGATGGAGTTGGAGAATAGAAGATGCGTGCGTGCGTGTGTGCACATGATGCCCACCCATCATCCTACCAAGAACAAGCAGAACACAATCCCTGAAAAGCCCTTCCCTTCCGGTGACAGAATGGTTAATCCCAAGAGCACAGAGGTGCCATCAGCTGAGGGTTGGGACTGTGGGAGGAAAGACAAAAGCTGCATGGGCAATCAGTGCAGTCAGCTGACCTACTAAGCATCAGATTCTGCATCTTTAAGCAAGGACTTAATGGTTTCCCACGGTGCCCAAGGAATGAGTTTGTCCAGGTGTTTCAAGTACATCACACCAAGCTCCCCATGTTGTCATTCTTCCCTCACAAGGGCAACCCCACCCTCCAGGCCATTCAAGCCAAAGACCCCATGCCTTCTCCCTTCCTCTTTCCCATCTGTTACTAAATTACTCTCTTTTCTTACAACACACAAAGCACCTGCTGTTAGAACACTCATTTTCCTGTATGGCAAGGCTCTGGTCACCTGTCTGCCCCTTCTCCTAAACTACAAATTCCTCCAGAGCAGTGGCTTTGCTCAGGTACCTCCAGATGGTACCCCGGCACCCACCAGCATAGCCTGTAGATTCTCAACAAGTGAATCAAGTCATGATATGGAAGTGATACTTGTTTGAATCCCACCACGACCCCAGTGCAGCAAGGGGTAGTAAGTCTGGGTGACTTCTGTACAAAAGGTGAACACAAGGAGACTCAGGGTGGTGACCTCACTAATACTAGGGACCCATGTAAATGGGAAGTTGGAAAATTAGAATAAACAGGGGTTGACTGCAGTGGGGGAGAAATTCCTTTTGCCCTTCCTATGTGGTACGGGAAGCACAGGCTATGTCCCCCTGGACAAACTCATTCCTTGGGCACCGTGGGAAACCATTAAGTCCTTGCTTAAAGATGCAGAATCTGATGCTTAGTAGGTCAGCTGACTGCACTGATTGCCCATGCAGCTTTTGTCTTTCCTCCCACTGTCCCAACCCTCAGCTGATGGCACCTCTGTGCTCTTGGGATTAACCATTCTGTCACCGGAAGGGAAGGGCTTTTCAGGGATTGTGTTCTGCTTGTTCTTGGTAGGATGATGGGTGGGCATCATGTGCACACACACACGCACGCATCTTCTATTCTCCAACTCGATCCCCTCATCCCAACCCTTGTACTTTGACTTTTTTACTTCAAAAGTAAAAAATGTAAAATATACAGCAATCTATTGATGTCAGCTGGCTTATTGAGGACCAGGGACCCCCATGATCACCTAGCTCAAAACCTTTACTTTGCAGATGAGCAAAGTGGGGTGCAGAGAAGGAACTGAGGAAACTGAACATAGTGCATACACTGAGGGAGAGTCCCTTGATCCAGACAACTTGTCAAGCAGTTTGGTAAAAACAAAAAGAATCTACTACAGCACAAGTGAGGAACACAGGGAAATGACACAGAAAGCATTCAAAGAGAGGGAGAAGGAGCTGGCTTTTGCCTTTCCTTATCAAGACAGCCTTCAAAGGCAAACATGACCGTGGAGCACTATGGATGTCCCTCTCACCAGTGATGGCTGCCCTCTTCTATTGCCACAGCCCCTTCTCAGAAGCAGATCTCTCGTCAGTCATCTACACCACAGTGTGAATTTCAGAATCAGCAAGAACCTGAGATCTACAAGTCCAGTCTTTTCCCAAACCTTGCTATACACCTTACCCCAGACCAGCTGAATCAGAATCTTGGAAGTGGGGCCCAGGAATAGTAATTTTTTAAATTCTCCCATAATTCTGGCACAGCGGGGTACAGACCAGGATCAGCAACCACTTAGGAACTACAATCCCTTCATGTGACTGACAGACAAGGAAACACAGGGCCAGAGAAGGGGACTGAATTGCCAAGAGTAACGAGTTGGTGCTGGGTTCCCGGTCTGGAAGCCAGGCCTCCTGATTATGGGTCCACCACCCAAACTTTTAACTTCACCCAGAGGGATGTACATTTGAGGCCTCATCTCTAACTAGACAAAACCCTTCCCCACTACCTGTAACCAATTACCTCTGCAGGCCAATTAGCTTCCACTTCTGAAAATCCGTAATGTGCAAAGGGGAGGAGACCCAGTGCTTCACGGGTTTGGCATAGCGGCTGTAGTTGGGCACGAAGATGGACAACGCTGTCACAAGCTTCCTGACTATGGCTTCGTCCTCCCCCAGGACCACAAGTGTCCTCCCACTGAGCAGGGAGTAGATGGCTGGGTGGGCAAAGGGGTACTGGCGGATGAATTTTAAGGCATTCTGGCCAGCCCTCTTTTTATGCCTCTCAGAAGAGGGGCCAGTGAGATGAGCAGTGGGAGTCCTATCCAAGCTGGTGGAGGCTACACTGCTCACATAGCTGGTAGTGTCTGAGTAGTTGTCTATGCTGGTCTTACTGATGTCCTGGCTAGCCAGCAGGTGGCTTGGGTCCAGCTCATAAGCAAGGAAGCCTTCAGAACTGTTGTCTTGGGAAGAAGGGCTGGCATTTTCCACTGCAAAGTCCACGTGGAACCCCTGGTCCTTCTGCCTGTAGCGCTGTGGGGGAATGCTCACTACTCCATCCTCATCAGAGAGTATGTGGACTGGAGTGGAGAGTGGCACCAGCAGACTATCACTCTCCTTCCCAATGCAGTAGGAGTCTCCTTGAGATGAGGTGTTTTCTAAGCTGTCCTCCTCTGGCTCACCCATCTCGGCTGGGCTGATGCTTGCCTGGAAGTGGATTGCTCCCTCACTATCATCTGCATATGATTCTTCTTCATTAATAGCACTTGGGTAGCTGGCCTTAAACTCATCAGGGATGAGGGCCTCAGAGGGGCAGGTGCTGAGGACTTCAATGCTGTCCTCACTGATGGTCCTGTGGCTGACTGCTTTGCTCCGGATCACCTGGGGGCTCAATGGCACCATGAGGTTAGCCTGGCTGTCAGACTTAAACAGCACAGAGGTAGACTTCTCTGTGCCTAGAACCTCGATGCTTTCACCACTGCTGATACTGCCTTTCATATTCATATCAAGGTAGTCCAAGTTTTCCTGGACGTCAAAATTGTTCAACTGTGTTGTCTCCACTTCCTTGTAGTCCTCATCTCCAAGTTCCTGCTCCATCTTGATCAGCACAGACTCCACACTGGACTTGAAAGAGCCAACACTAATTAACACTTGAGGAACTGGGTATTCTTGCAGAGATCTAGAAGGCGGCCTGTCTTGACTGCACTTGGAGGGTATGCCTTCTTGTGTCTCTACCACCCTGTCACAGACATCCACAAAGTCTTCAAAGAGGAAGTTTGTTATGCTCTGTTGCTTTAGTAGTGTTCTGTCAATCTGGCTAGTCAGGAGATAGCACAGGTCTCCTCTGAATATGTGCTCAATGTGGCTGAGCTGAGCCAGAGTCTTGGTGAAGTATTCTGTGTCACAGAGCTCTTCCAAGGTCTTCAATTTCTTGTCAAAGCACTTAGTGGACTTTGCTTTGATGAGTTTCGGGGTATAGGCAGGTCTGCAGGTGTAAAGGTCTGCGTCAGCACACTCATCAGGGTTACAAGTAGTGGCTGCCTGGTCAGGCTGATCCTGAGTATGCTCCATCTCCCCAGAACACACATCAGACCCCTTCAACTTCCGGTGAGGGTATGATCGGATCTGCTTCAGCAGGTCTTGATGTTCAATGATAGACTTCTCTACACTAGCCAATTCATTGGCTTTCTCGATTGCTTGAGATGAGTAAAAGCCTTTGTCATTGGCTTTCTTCTGGATCTCCATTTCACTGTGCAGCACAGTCCTGGTGTAATCCAAGTCTTTCAGTTTTTTTTCAAGTTCCACAGCAAAGGCCTTCCTGTTGCCTGTCTTCAAGTACTCAGAAGCTTTGGAAAATTCAGCTGAAAGCTCCTGGAACTGCTGCATGATTTTGTGCTGGTCTGCTGAGATATAAGCCATGCAAAAGGGCCTCACAAAGCCACGGGCCTCCAGGTCATACAGAGTAAGATGGTGCACATAAGCAAAAGCTCCCTCTTTGGAATCTCCCAGTACCACCTTGGAATCCTCCACAAAGTTCAGCTTGGGATAAGCAGAACCAGGGGGATGGCCCACAAAGGAAGCCTGGTAATCCACAGACATGATCCGCAAGGAGAAGTAATTGAGATCAAAAGTACCAAAAACTTTGGTGTCATTGGGGATGGTCAGCAAGGGCTGGGGTCCCACCTGCTCCGAGAACTCGGAAATAAGGATGAAGTCCCGAGAGAACTTCGCTCCGGACAGTTTGGACCATGGGTTAGCTCCCTGGCTTGCGAAGGGGAAGAGCGGCACCGAGTACTCTTCAGGCAGGGCCGGCTCATTGTAAGGCTCCTCCTCGTACTCATCGTTTTTGGTGAAGGCCACCACGTCAGGGGCGCTGATCATTATTTCCAGATATACGGAGAGAACATTGAGAGGAAGTGAAAAAAGAAGCCTGGGGTAATCAACGCAGAGAAGCCAAGACTCTGGAGGAGGAAGCAAGGTCCTTGCTATCTTCTTTGCGCCTTCAGGGGTACTTGGCTGCCTCTTACACTTCCACGAACGCAAACTCCCGCAGCCCCTCAGAGGTGTGTCTCCCCCAGGGCCCTCCAGGCCTCAAGAACTCCGCAGGACCAGAAGACCGGGGAGGCGGGCCGCCCTTCTCCTCCTCCTCTACTGGCGAGGGCAGCCGGCGCAGAGCACCTGCAGCGAGATCACCGGGACTTCTCCGAACCCACCGGTGACAGCAACAGCCTCGGCCCTGAAGTGGTGCCTAAAGTGGGGCTGCAAGCCGCCGCAGAGGCCAGCCGAGCATTGCTGCCCCCACAACCCCAGACAAAAACCGTGGCGGCTTCTTGGACGCCACAACTGAAAACCAGCTACATCGGCGCCGCCATCTTGGTATCACGTGACTCGGGTGTCGGCGCCGTGTGACCCGGAAGCGTCCGCGTAGATTTCCCAGCGGAAGAGAAAAAGGTTGTGGCGAGAAGAGAGATTTGAGCGGGACTGTGGAGCGGCTTCCTCCAAGAACCAATCGGTGAAACTAACTACTGTTTGAAAGGAGAGGAAATGTAGGGGCGCGGTAACTTGCGGGGACAAGGGGTCCAGGAGCGCGGGGCAGCGTGGAAGTTGTAGTTCTCGGTCTTGTGGACTCGCGCCTGGCGGAAGTGGCGGGATAAGACGGGCAGGAGCGGAGCGTGGCGGTGGTGGTGAGGGAGAGGCGAAGTGGCTGCAACTCCGAAGCCCGGTGGGCTGATGGGAGGAGACCGGCACGGTGTCAGCGGCACTGGCGGCTCCTGGAGTCTCTAATTCCTTAGGGTGGGCTCCGGGTGGCGCTCACCTTGATTTACCCAGCATGCGCGGGCAGCCGGGATGATCTTCCCCGTCGTCCGCTGCGCGTTCCGCTGTGTGCGTTGGCCTGGTGGACAAAACTTGTCCGCCTCCGCCATGGTGGTGGACTTCCGAGGCGTGCGGAAAGTCCTCTGTGTGGCGGAGAAAAACGACGCGGCCAAGGGGATCGCTGACTTGCTGTCCAACGGTCGCATGAGGCGGGTAAGAACACGCATTTTTTTTCTTTTCTTTTCTTTTTGACTTCCAATACTATGTTGAATAGAAGTGGTGAAAGTGGACAACCTTGTCTTGTTCCTGATCTTAGTGGAAAAGATTTTAGTTTTTGCCCATTGAGTATGATGTTGGCTGTCAGTCTCTAATATATGGCCTTTAATATGTTGAGGAATCATCGCTGTATTCCCACTTTGAGGACTGTTTTTATCATAAATGGGTGCTACATATTATCAAATGTTTTTTCCACATCCATTGATAAGATCATGGGATTTTTGTCTTTGCTTTTGCTTATGTGATGTATTATCTATATTGACTTGTGAATATTGTAGCATCCTTGCATCACAGGGATGAATCCCATTTGGTCATGGTATAAGAACTCATTAATGTATTGCTGGATGTGGTTTGCCAATATTTTGTTGAGGATTTTAGTGTCTATGTTCATCAGTGATATGGGCCTGAAGTTTTTTATTTATTTATTTTTATTTTTTTATTTTAGTTGTTCTTGTACAGTTTTCTGTCTTTTGCTCCCATTCCAGCCCACCGCCCCAGCTCTCCCCTCCCCCCTCCCATTTCCACCCCCCCCACCCCCCCGCTAGTTTTGTCCATGTGACCTTTATACTTGTTGCTCCAAACTCTTCCCCTTTACCCCTGAAATTCCCTCCCCTCTCCCCTCTGGTGACTATCAACCCCTTCTCAATTTCAGTGTCTTTGGTTATATTGTGCTTGTTTGTTTGTTCTGTTGATTAGGTTCCTGTTAAAGGTGAGATCGTATGATATTTGTCCTTCACTGCCTGGCTTATTTCACTTAGCATAATGCTCTCCAGCTCCATCCATGCTGTCGCTAAGGGTAGGAGTTCCTTCTTTCTTTCTGCTGCATAGAATTCCATTGTGTAAATGTACCAAAGTTTCTTGATCCATTCATTTACTGATGGGCACCTAGGTTGCTTCCAACACTTGGCTATTGTAAATTGTGCTGCTATGAACATTGGAGTGCATAGATTCTTTTGGATTGGTGTTTCAGGGTTCTTAGGATATAGTCCTA
>PVKU01014784.1:0-21337 GCA_004027475.1 Anoura caudifer | reverse complement strand
AGTAAAAAGTTGAAGGGATTAAGAAATACAAATTGGCAGTTATAAAATAGTCATGGGGATATAAAGTACACATCAGGAGTATAGTTAATAATGTAACTATGTATGGTGTCCGATGAGTACTAGACTTATCAGGGTGATCACTTTCTACGTTATATAAATGTGTGTATCACTATGTTGCACATCTCAAACTAATATAATATTGTATGTCAAACATCCTTGAAAAATATAAAATAAACATTTAAAAATCATTAGAGTGGATTTAGGAGATGCATACTTTTTATTTATTGCCAATGAGAGTCTAATTAGAAACATACATTTTACATATTGTGGGACATATTTACAGTAGAAAAAATACCATATTCTTAACTTTAAAAAGATGTAAAATATTCAATTAATAAAAGCATTTCTATTATTATTCAAAGAAATATGAAACAAACAAAAGAGGAATTTTAAAAACAAGCTTTTTATTATTTGTTAAATTGGTAAAGTGGCAAAGAAAAGTCATGCATTAGAAAGACATATGGAACACCATCAACAAGACTAATAAGTGTGTAACTGAAGTTGCAGAAGAAGAGAAAGCAAAGCTAAAGCAATGATTGAAGAGATCCTGACTGAAAGTTTCCCAAAATTGGAGTATAGATCAAGCTACAGAATCAAGAAGTTCTATATATCACTAGAATAAATGCAAAATCATGGTGCAGCTTAGAATTGCTGGGGCTGAAAGCATAAAATCTGTAAGTGAGTCAATGGGAATTATGGGATGAGGGGTCAATCTTCTATTTCTTCTTTCCTGAATGTGAGTATTTTAGCTATTGATAACACACTTACAAAGGAACTATTGGTTCAATGTGTATTTTACATCTCGGTGTTTTCATTTCAACCAAGTTGGGTGTAATCCCAATGCTAGAGTCTTATCTGAGCTTTTCATAGGCCATGCCATAGTTCTTTGTGGCTGGAAGCTTCCCAGAAAAGTAGGTCCCATGATGGTGGCCCTGTTGTCACATCTCTTCACCATAAATCAATAAAGTACACCTTTTTCACTGTAGATACATTTATCTGTAAATCCAGAGGCAGTATCCATGGAATCTAATGTCCATTAATCAAACACTCTGTCAGCCCTAGATGATGCGCTGGTAGAGGGACTGCAGGCAAGGAAGAGAAGGCCAGATTCGCAGTGTGAGTCAGTTTCAGTAAGGACAGACCCCTACCTACTGCATGAAGGAAGGTGGGTGAGGTAATCGGCTTGCCACTGAACAGGTCTGTTCTCTCTGGGAAATGGCACCATGTCCATCTGTCAGTATCAGCCCCTTCTGCTGACCAAGTGTTCAGTAGCAGAAGTAGAGATATGAGACCAACCTTGGTAAAAGGGAGTACATGCTTTTGGTCTCAGTTGGTCACTGATGTGAATACAGATCCCCATACGCTTTGTGCCCATACCCCTAGGTCCATCCTCATTCTTTTCTGCCAGACTACTTTTCTCTGATACTGCAATTTTGATCCTTCAAGACCACGAGCAAACAAGCAAAGTCATTTTTTTCACTCTCTAGAAATTCACATTTATTTTTACTTATAGCCAGTATTCCTTACAAATTTAATAACTAAGTGAAATTTGCATTGCTCTTTTTAATAATAGAATTTTCCCTCACCAGTGCACATTAAAGTCATCTGAGTAGGCTGTAAAGCAGCAAGAGTCCATATTTTGGCTTACACCGTGACACTGAATTGAGCCATCCATAGAAATCCTTCCATGAAACCATAAAATTGAGCTGAAGTAAAGGTATTGATACCACAGAAGTAGGTGATGTGGGGCTCTGGACTACCTGTTTGTATTGATTCCCTGTGCGTTTATACCTGCTTCAGCCTGGTCCCAGATGTACCAGTTTCAATACATGATGACTGATTGCTGTGATAGCTAGAAATCATGGTTTGTTAAATTGAAATGATACTTACCCCATGATGAACAGGGTTCAGTCACTTGCTAACCCATGGTCAAGAACTCAGTCACTGACAAACACTCCATTGCACCTAAGATTTGCTTTACAAATAGTGGATAGTTCTCTGCAGGGCTAGTTAAATGTAAGCAGGTGTAAATCTTCTCCCTGGCAGTGTAAATTACCAGAGTAAAAAAATTAAAATGCAAATTTAATATTTTAGTACATGCTAGATATTGGGAATTATTTATTTATTTAACAACAACAACAACAAACAGAAAGAAAAGGATAAAATGTCAATTAAGTTATACCAGAACACAGCCAGAATATATCAACCCATGATCCAAGTCACAGTTCTACTCTTATTTGGATGTTGGTCCTTCTAGCCCTAACGTAAGTTATACACATATAGCTTGCAGGAATAACCAATAGCATTAAAAATTGTTGACAACAAAAAGTATCCTGATTTTTGTAAAGTTAATCATCATGACAGAAGTATGTAAACTGAAAGGCCATCGGATTGCTCAGTGGG
The DNA here is from genome assembly GCA_004027475.1 of Anoura caudifer. Lineage (NCBI taxonomy): Eukaryota > Metazoa > Chordata > Mammalia > Chiroptera > Phyllostomidae > Anoura > Anoura caudifer. The sequence continues at coordinate 18,874 of PVKU01014784.1, read as the reverse complement.
CTTTATTGGAATGAGTACATTCAGTGAATTCACATGAATTCGATTTCCACAGCTGTTTCCCCCTCTGTTTTCAACCCGGATATGTGCATCCCAAAACTGCCATGCAAAGTAATGAGAGGATAAGCAGGGAGAGAAGAGGGTTATTCCAGCTCTCTTGTCAACTTTGCTTTAACTTTTTTTTTTTTTTTCTGAAAGCTCATTTGAAAAACAAGGCTTTATTGGTAGGTTTTAATACTTGGAAACCCTTGCATAAAAACTTTGAATATTTTCAAATAATAACATCTACTAACAACATCTTCATTTGGCAACAGAGCCCAGTAATCACATTATTTCACTCTCTTATCAATATACAAGAATACTTTCATACAAGGCAGTTCATATCACACAAAATTTTATTCATCTACCTCATTAATTATTAACTTATCTATACATCTACGTATGTTTTTGCCTTAATAATATGGAAGGTCAAACATCATTCTTCTTCTGACCAAAATTGTATTGAAAATCCATTCCAAAATCAATAAATCAATAAGTCAATTTAATAACCATTCATGCAAAGGAGTGATTGCATACTGATTAAACAACAATTTGAAATTTCTCTTGATTCATAAAAATAATGAGCAATGGGAAAAACAAGCTTCTAGAAGCTTGAATTAATATAAGAGCCAGTGCAGTTTTAAAGTGAAAGTTACTTTTAATTTTCCAAATTAATCCTGATAAACATTAATTATATGCAAATATATGCAGATAAAATATTTAAAATTTATAAAATAAAATTTACCTTGCACATTGAACGTATTAATTGTTAGCTCAGGAAAATACCAAGCTCCTAAAACAAAGATATCCAAAACTGGTTAGTATGGTATTAAAACAATTAACATTTATTAAACAGATATTATACCCTTTATGTGACTTTATTCCCCAAACAATTTTGTGGTATAATTACCATTATTATCTCCCTTTACAGGTGTGGAAACTGAGGCTATGAGACATTAAGTTTCCCGCCCAAGTTTACACCACTAACAAACTATAGGACTGACTTTAAACACTAGTAGAAAGACACATGGGAGAAGTAATCCTGATTTTCTGGGCAAGATGAAGGCATAGGTAGAAAGGCTTCACATCTTTGAACAACCAAAAGAAGGAAACAACAAATTTAAAACAAAAAAAGCAACCAGGAGTCAGAAAATCCCAATGTATGAAAGTTCAACAAAAAAGGAGTTAAAGAAGAAACATTCATCCAGACTGATAAGAGGGGTGGAGATGGACACTTGGGTGGAGAGGACATGTGGCAAGGCGGCAGCTGGTGGACTGGCATTCCCACTGGTTCTTGTGCAGATAAACCAGGAGGAACAATTGGGGACCGAGACAGACCATGCAACATAGGGTTCCAACACAGGGGAAAATAAGCCTCAGAAACTCTGGCTCTAAAATCTTGAGAGGGTTGTGGAAGCAGGAGAAACGCCAGTCTCCATAAAGTGGGGCAATAGCTAGCAAGCAGCAGTGTTCCCTCTCTGACCCCTACCCCACATACAGCTCCACAGCACAACAAAGTGGGTTGCCCTGCCCTGATGAACACTTAAGGCTCTGCCCCTTACAACATAACAGATGCACCAAGACAAAGAAATATGGCCCAAACGAAAGAACAGATCAAAGCTTCAGATAAAGAGCTAAGCAATGAGGTGATAGCCCCTCTATCAGATGTAGAGTTCAAAACACTGGTAATCAGGATGCTCACAGAAATGATTGAGTGTGGCCACAATATAAAGGAGGAAGTGAGAGCTATGCAAAGTGAAATAAAGAAAAATATGCAGGGAACCAACAGATCAGCAGGGTGGGGTAAGGGGAAGAATAGAGGAAAAAGTACAGGGAATAAGAAGCATAATTGGTAGGTATAGGAATAGAGTTCCAGACAAGATGGAGGCATAGGTAGATACACTGTGCCTCTTTGCACAACCAAAAGAAGGATGACAACAAATTTAAAAACAAAAAATAACTAGAATTGCCATAAAAATCGAACTGTATGAAAGTCCAACAACCAAGAAGTTAAAGAAGAAACATTCATTCAGACTGGTAGGAGGGATGGAGACAGAAAGCTGGGGCAGAGAGGACCCACGGCAAGGCAGTGGCTGGAGGACTAGATGGCCAAGGTGGCAGCTGGCAGACTGGGTGGTCCCATACTTGCATGTGGATAAACTGGGAGGAACAACTGGGAGTGAGACAGACCCTGCAACCCAGGGTTCCAACGTAGGAAAAGAAAGCCTCAAAATTTCTGGCCGTAAAAACCTGTGGGAGTGGCAGTGGTGTAAGAAACTCCCACCCTCACAGGAGAGTTCATTGGAGAGACCCACAGTGTTCTAGAATGTACACAAACTCACCCACCTGGGAATCAGCACCAGAAGGGCCCAATTTGCTTGTGGGTAGTGGTGGAAGTGACTGAAAGCTGGCCAAGAGCCAAGCAAGCAGCATTGTTCCCTCTCTAACCCCTCTCTCTCTATACAGTGGCAAAACACAGCAACGTGGGTTGTCCCTCCTGGCGAATACCTAAGGCTCCACCCCTTACAGTGTAACAGGTGCACCAAGACAAAGATATATGGCCCAAATGAAGAAGAGATCAAAACTCCAGATAAAGAACTGAGCAATGAGGAGATAGCCAACCTATCAGATACAGAGTTCAAAACACTGGTAATAAAAATGCTCACAAAAATGGTTGAGTATAGTTGCAAAATAGATGAAAAAGAGAAGGCTATGGAAAGTGAAATAAAGAAAAATATACAGGGAACCAACAGTGAAGAGAAGGAAACCAGGACTCAAATCAACAATTTGGAGGAGAAGGAAGAAATAAACATTCAACCAGAACACAATGAAGAAACAAGAATTCAAAAATATGACGAGAGGCTCAGGAAGCTCCAGGACAACTTTAAATGCTCCAACATCCAAATCATAGGGGTGTCAGAAGCAGAACAACAGGAAGAACAAGAAATGGAAAACTTATTTGAAAACATAATGAAGGAGAACTTCCCCAATTGGGCAAAGGAAATGGACTTTCAGGAAGCTCAGAGTCCCAAAGAACTTGGACTCAAGGAAGCACACACCAAGGCACTTAATAATTACATTATTCAACATTAAAGATAAAGAGAGAATCTTAAAAGCAGCAAAAGAAAAAGAGACAGTTACCTACAAAGGAGTTCCCAAAAGACTCAGCTGATTTCTCAAAAGAGATCTTCCAGGCAAGAAGCAGCTGAAAAAAAGTATTCCAAGTCATGAAAGGCAAGGACCTACATCCAACATTACTCTATCCAGCAAAGCTATCATTTAGAATGGAAGGACAGATAAAGTGCTTCCCAGATAAGGTCAAGTTAAAGGAGTTCATCATCACCCAGCCCTTATTATATGAAACGTTAAAGGGACTTATCTAAGAAAAGGAAGATGAAAACTGTGAATAATAAAATGACAACAAACTCACAACTATCAACAACTGAACCTAAAAATAAAAAACTAAGTAAACCAGTAGAATAGGAACAGAATCACAGAAATGGAGATTACATAGAGGTTTATGAGCAGGGAGTGGGTGGGGAAGAATGGGGGGAAAGGGACAGGGAATTAGAAGCATAAATGGTAAGTACAAAATAGACAGAGGGTGGGTAAGAATAGCATAGGAAATGGAGAAGCCAAAGAACTTGTATGTACAACCCATGGACATGAACTAAGGGGGGGGGGATGCTGGTGAGGAGGGTGCTGCAGGGAGAAGGGAAATAAAGGGGAGAAAAAAGGAGTAACTGTAGTAGCATAATGAATAAAACATACTTTAAAAAATTTGTAGGTACAAAACTGTAGGAAATGGAGAAGCCAAAAAACTTATGTTTATGGCCCATGAACATGAACTAAGAAGGTGAGGAATGCTGGATGTGATAGCCATACCGGGCCAAAGGGTCTAAAGGGGAGAAAAAAGAATAGGACAACTGTAACAGCATAATCAATTTTTAAAAAGACACATGAGTCTAAGACTTTACTCCTACACTTAGAGTGGGTCGAGGTCTGCACAGCCTAAAATTTATAAATTCTGAAGGAACTTCTGTATAAAAAAATAGTAAAAATAACAAATTTTCCAAATTTATCCTGATATTAATTTTATGAAATTATATACCGATAGAGACCAAGTGGGTATGAAACTGAGGCTTTATCATGAACCCATCATCATTACACTGGATAGTATTTTGTACATTGTTTTTCGATTAGAGTTGTCCCCATTTTACCCCTTTACTCTCCCCCACCATTCCTCCTCTATTGCCTTTGTCCATGGGTCCTTATGCATGTTCCTTGATGACCCGTCCCCTTCTTTGCCCCAAAATCCCCGCCCTGTCCCCTTTGGTTACTGCCAGTTTGTTCTTCCCATGTCTCTGGTTCTATTTTGCTTGCTTGTTCATTAGGTTCCACTTACAGGTGAAATCTTATGGTACTTGGCTCTCAGTGCTTGGCTTATTTCACTTAGCATAATGCTCTCCAATTCTGCTGCATAATATTTTAAAATTTTTGTCAAGTATTTTTGGAAGTACACATTATTTATAGTTTTTATTGCCATTTCATCTACACAATTCCTTCACATATTGCAATGTACATTTTATCTGTTTTTATTTATACCTGATTTTAATAGATTCTTCCATCTGTATCAATTATTCTACTTAATTTTACAAGAAAATTTAACAATTTTTTAAGCTCACAGCTTTTTACAATTTTTAAAAGCTCATAGTTTTGGCATTACCAAACTTCATGGCTCCTCAAACACCTAAAAGAAGCTGAAGTTGCTTGCCACCATAGTCTTCTCGTAAATTCTTAGTGACTCAATAGTTCTTCAATTGTGTTGCTGGAAGTTTAGACCATTTATAGCTTTCCTCAATCTGGTATGTTTAGTTAACTGTTGGGAACCGCCCTGCCTGGTTTCAGAAGCTGTAACCCCCTATGTCTAAGGCTGAGTAAGGGACCATAAGCCACTCAGGAGACAAAACTTATCCTCCTGGCAGGGGCACAGCCTCTGTCCCCTTTACTTCACCTTGCTTGGCCCCTGGAGGATGGCTGGATAGTTATAGGGAACCTATGCACATGGAATGGCAAATGTAGCCCAGCCCTATTGGAAAACCGACAGGCCCGAGTCGGCACACAGGAAGCCAAACTCACAGATTGGCTTTCCCATGGGAAATTGGGCCTGCATCATACCTAGGCTGTTTTTAAGCTTGCTTTTGCTAAAACTCCTGCACCCTGAGTTGAAACAGCGAATGTTTACCGCATATCTTTAAACTAACTTCCTGAAGTCTGCGCTCATTCTCCAAAGGATGGAGTGTAACCAGACCAATCACTATTGTTCCCTTGCATTTGCAACATTTTTTCCTTGTTAATCTGTAAGAAGTAATTAGTAACATCCTTTCCTTTGTTATCTGTAAAACGTAATCACCTAAAGCAAACCTGGGCATAATGAATGAGAACCTTCTTTGATGTACGCTATTAGAAAACAATAAAAGCCTGTCCAGGCAAGGGTCAAGGTGCTCTTTCTCTCTCAGAGAGTGGCCGTGCCATCCCCTTTTCTCCACAGGACTTCTGTAGTCCGTGTGAATTTGTTTGTCATATCCACAACACCTCGCACACTGCTGGCCAGAGTCCGCATCAGATAGTCAATGATGGGTAAGATTCCTCAAGGAAGGAACAACCTGACAGGCACAGTCACAAAGGGACCATCAGGGAAGGACTTAGGGGACTATAGGAAAGGGGTGCTGGACCTTCACCGCTCAACTTTGCCATAGCCTGAGTCCTCATTCTAGCTATAAAAAGTCTCCTAATACATTGACTGCCTTGCTTCCCCTGCCTGACTCAAGCTGAAAACCTTGCCAGAGGCGGGTGCAGCCCTGTGTTGGAGTGGGCAATTCCTGGCTGGGGGGCAGGGGTGATTGGGCCTAAGAAAGAATGCATAAAATCATGTGAAACCTGCTTTGTTAAGAATACCCTCAGTTTAAATGTTAAGGGTCCAAACACAAAATGAGTTTGTTTCCCAAAGTTTCATAGCCTATTGGCATCACCCTCTACCAGACCCTGACTCAAAAGGATTCCCATGATCCCAGAAATGTTATCTGTAAACCATACCTCCTTTCTTTGATCATTACTATCTGACTGATTGATGGGCTTTACATGCACTCTATGTATATTTATGCAAACTAAACTCAATAAAAGCCCACTGAGAAAGGGGCTAGAGGCCCATCTCCTCTGAGAGACTGGTCAGTCTTTTCTCTCCAAGCAGATCATGTCTTGGTAGATTTATTCTCATCAGCAGTGGCCAGGAGGGCTCTTTGGGATGGAGCTCCCCTACAGTTAACTACTTTATGTTCATCTAGCATGCTTTGCAAAATACTATTTTACCTTTGGATGTCCTGGTGGCAAAAGGCACCGTCTTTACCACTGCTCATGTAGCTTATGGCCATGTCACCGCATTTACCCTTGGTAAAAAGTGTATCAGCAGTATGTTGAAACGGCATGGTGATAAAATCACCCATCTGTAGCTCCTAGTTAAGTTCATGTTTATTTCATATATAGTGCTATTTTTTATGTTCACTCTTCATCCTGAGCCATCAGTGAAGCTGGTAGGTAGTTTGCTGTATGAATGGAAGTCTGCTAGAGAGGCTGTGTATGGTCCTTTCCATTCTCAGCGACAGAGCCTTGCTATGAATCTAACTACTCTATCTCACTGTTGACTTGCTTTACAGCATTGTCTGCTGCCCAGTTACACCTTTGAGGGTTTGGGCAAAAATGTCTTTGACCTTTAGAATTCTCCACACAAACACTGAAGATAGATGATATCCCTTTTAAAAGACTCTAGTTTTATATTGCAAAACACAATTCAGTTAAAAAATATTTCCATTTCTTTCTTTTTTTAAGCAAATATATTTATTTCTAAAATTTACACTACAGTTTACAAAATGGTATTCCATCTTCTTTTGTTTCATCTACACAGGTTTTTGTTGTTGTTGTTCAAGTACAGTTGTCTGCATTTTCACCACCCCATGCCCCCTGCATCCATCTCTAACGCCCACCCTAGAACCTACCCCTTTTGGCTTTGTCCATGTGTCCTTTATACAGGTTCCTTTATGGCCCTCCTCCTATTATCTCCTATTATCCCTCTCCCCCATCCCCTCTGGTTACTGTCAGTTTGTGCTTTTCAAATAAATATGTTATTTGAAAGAATTACTTGGGGGCATTTATTATATACCTGCTCAACATTTTCTAAATAAATGAGTTCCTTGATCCTGAACATTTGTGCAAGTAACTAAAACTGAGAGAAAGTTCATACACACAACCTAAATTGGTTAATTTATGATCACTTTAAAATAGAATTATGCTCTTATTTTGAGGATAAAAACACATTTCACTCAGCAATTAATACTGTAGATATTTTATCCAATGATTTCAAACATGATTCATTTTGAAATATAATATCACAAACTTTTAAACTGTAAAGTTGTTTCCTTGTTTGCTTAACACACCAAAGAAGAAAACACACACTGATAAAGAAAAAACACATTTTTATCATATAGTAATTAGAAATTTCCTTTTCTTAGCTTCTTTCTCATCAATGACAATTAGTCTACACATACTGTGTGGTCTCTTTTTACTCAATAATGCCAGAAAAGAATAAAAATTTGATATTCATCAAATACTGTGGTTGCAACAGATCTTTACTCTTGTTGGTATAAGTCAGATAATATACTGGACCATATATTTCATAAATATAATTTAGTAAATTCTAAATAAAAGATCATTCTTTTATGGTTACCATCATTTCAAGAAGATAATTTACAAAGCAAGGCATCCAGGATAATTATTTCCCTTGACCTTCAATGGTTGCAATTCCAGTACTGTACTGGGCAGCAGGTAATAACTTGTGTACCTTTAAACTAATCTTGAACCTAGTATTATTTAAAACAGTATAAATGTTTTTTAAAATAGCCGTTCATATACAGAAACACGCTTACTACCTTGAGAGTGTATTACTAAGCACAAAATTCTTATTTTTGCAACCAAATATTAAAAGGAAAATGTAATTTAACCAAAGTGTAAAGCAATATAATACTTTTAAATGAAAGCATAAGCTCTCCACAAATTCACTTATTATTATTAACAGTATCTCTTAATTTAAATCTAATTTTAACTTCCCAGACATTAAGCTGCTATAGTTTTGTATAAAACAAATTGTACTGCCTTGAAACTCATTTCATAATATTTTCTGATTTGCTGAATTCTCCAGGCTCTTTACTCATTCTGCATTATCAGAAGGAGTTACAGCTGTGTTTCCTTCCTTGCTAGCTGAAAGTGAGTGGTGAAGAATCCTCCATTTATAGTATTTTCTTAGGAACTCATCAACATTTGTAATGAAACATACATATGTAGGCTTTTCTTTAATAGAAGAGAACACAAATTGGTTTAAATGTTACATACTAATGACTCAGAGACACATGTAGAAATTGTTGCCTATTTGTCAGAGGCCAATGCTATATAGCAGTATTGAATTTCTAAGGCTTATAGACAGAAATATTCATAATTTGTCATACTTTAGGGACAACTCTTTGAGTAACTGAATTGCTAGTGTTATGTAAATATTATCTCCTAGTTATCTTTTAATTGATTTTTCCTCTTCTCATTTATTTCTGTTTTTCAATGAACAGGATATTAATCTTGAATTTCCTAACTGGAATAGTCACTTTGGAATTTTTATAGATATTCTTTGTTTCCAGAAGAAATTGCTTTTGTCAACTTGCTTTTCTAAAATTTAAAATATATTTTAAACATATCCATAAAATAGTTTTAAAAATAAACTTACCTTGTATTTTTACAAATTTTGGCAAATACAGTTTAATAAGAAATAAAAGCCTAGCACATGCTGTGTATTCAAAAACTGTGATACTTAATGCCTAGGATGTTAAAACTAGAAGTTAAACTAAAACTAGATGTTAACTAAAAATAATGCAAAGGAGTTGCCTTGTTGGAATTTAGAAGCCTATTTTTTAATTTTCTCATGGCTGTCTTCACTTCTTGGTTTCTCAAAGTATAGATTATTGGATTCAGAATTGGAGTAAAGATGGTATAAAACACAGACAGAATCTTGTCTACTAAAAAACTCCTTAGTGGCCACATATAGATGAAGATGCAGGGCCCAAAGAACATGAAGACAACAATGAAATGACCTGTGCAGGTAGAAAGAGCCTTAGATGACCCCCTTGATGAATGGTTCTTGACAGTAACCAGGACAATAACATAGGAATTAAATAAAAGAATAAAGCAGGACAAGGCAATTATGCCACTTGTTGAGATCATAAAGAGGCCCAGGACATAAGTATCCACACAAGACAACTGGAACACCACAGGAAGGTCACAGAAAAAGCTGTCTACATCATTGGGACCACAGAATGGTAAAGTGAGAGCAAATATGACCTGGCTCATTGAATGTATGACTCCCACAACCCAGGAAGCCACCACAAGAGCAACGCACACCTGGGGGCTCATGATTGAAGCATAGTGGAGAGGCTTGCATATTGCAATATATCTATCAAAGGACATAGCCATAAGTAAAATGATCTCTGTACCAGTGAAAAGATGTAGAAAAAATATCTGAGTGATGCAGCCATCAAAGGAGATGGTTTTGTGTCCAGTAAGGTAGTCCGTAATCATCTTAGGGGTGGCAAAAGAAGCAAGAGACATATCAATGATGGAAAGGTTGGTAAGTAGGACATACATAGGTGAATGTAGGTGAGTGTCAGCTATAACTGTGATGACTATGAAGCTATTACCCACCACTGTCACCACATAAAACAATGAAAACACCATGAAGAAAAGCATCTGTAGCTGCCAAGAATCAGAGAGTCCCAGTAAAACAAATTCAGAAACAGTAGATTTATTGGCCACATCCATTGTCCTGAATGATAGGTAGAACCCTATATTTAAAAAATCAAGAGAAAGTATGATTCTATTAAAGCAAAACTTCCATTTTCAAGAATTCACATTCATAACTTTGTTTCCTCTACAAAAAATGTGTCTTTACTATTCTTTACAACCTCATTTGGTATATTAGTTTGAGAGATAATGATAGGATATTATGGATCACATTGGAAAGCTACTTAAGCCATAGATGATTAAAATAACACTTTCCTTTCTGGTACTAATGGGCAATCAAATGGTGATTATATCATCATGAGCACATCTACTTATCTACATATCTGTCCATCCATTTGTTTACATAATCCTAAAGCTAGCATTGACTGAGCACTTACCCTGGGCTGACAATATATTAAACATATACATTTAGATATTTACAATTGATCTGTAATGATATTCTTACAGAAAGGACATATAAAAATTATATCACATATAAGTGACATGGCACTTAAGCAACATTATAGACAGACTTCAATGAACAGTTGCAGAACTCATAAATTTGCAGAGAAGAATTGCTAACATATTCACAGATAGAAGTTATCTGGCTGAAACCCATCAGACACATAGAAAAATTAATTTTTCTGATATTTACCTAGCAGAAGAAGACGGATTCATTATCAAGTTTTACTACAACATAGCCAACCACACAGTCCAGGGAATGGCATTCAGCTTCTTTTCTTCTCAATTTCTGTTTTGTTAAAATAGAAGTCTGTTACTCCTGCAAGTATTTATAATTCTATGACTTAAAATTTTACCTTGTCTCCTAAAGAATATATCACATAATTTTAATGAGAAAGCACTTGAAGGTTAACCTTTTTAGGCCCCCACACTCCTTGGATTCCCCTTTCATACATACCAACAGATGCAAACCATGTCATCAATCTCAGCTTCACGGAATGGGGGTCAGGAGATGGAGATAGAAAGGGCGGGCATTTAAAATCTTTTAACAGAAATCATTGATAAAACATTTTTGCTTACGAGATCTATAGCAGAATCAGGGCTTCAGATTATTCACAGTATTACATGGACTCTGAGAGAACACATATAGAAGACAATTTTAAATATAAATAAATGACCTGGTTGAATCATTAGTTGTTTAGCATCTGTAGATAAAGTGAATATGGTAGGGACTTGGGACTTGACCAAGAAATAGTCTTGCAAAGGGATTTATTAAACAAGAAAGGTGGTATTTAGTTTTCAACAGGAAGATACTTCAAGAGTCTTAGGGGAGTTTACAAGGATTGTTTTCACCTGGACCTGAGAGATTCAGGGAACAGAAGTTGGGAAAGCCATTTAAGAAGTAGCATGAAATACGAAGTCAATAACTTTTAATAAGCATTTGTGTGAGTTCTTTATATATTTTGGAGAGCAAACCCTTGTCCAAAGTATCGTTGGCAAATGTATTTTCCCATATGGTTGGTTCTCTTTCCATTCTCTTTTGGATTTATTTTATTTTATTTTATTTTATTTTATTTTATTTTATTTTATTTTATTATTTTTTGTTGTTCAAGCACAGTTTCCTCCACTTTCCCCACCACCATGCTCCTATGCCCCATCCACTCCCACCTCTCACCCTCAATACTACTCCCCTTTGGCTTTGTCTATGGGAACTTTATATATGTTCCTTGACCACCCGTCCTCTTCTTTCCCCCATTACATCCTCCCCCACCCTGTCGGGTCACTGTCAGTTTGTTGTTTATTTCAACGTTTCAGGTTGTACTTTGCTTGCTCATTTATTTTGTTGATTACATTCCACTAATAGGTGGGATCATTTGGTATTTGTCTGTCCCCACCTAGATTATTTCACTTAGCATAATGCTCATCCATGTAGTCATGAAGGGTAGAAGTTCCTTCTTTCTTTCTGCTGTGTCGGAGTCCATTGTGTAAATGTACCATAGTTTTTTCATCTACCCATTTACTGATGGGCACTTAGGTTGCTTTCAGCACTTGGCTATTGTAAATTGTGCTGCTATGAACATAGGGGTACATAGGATTTTTGAATTGGTGTTTCAGGATTCTTAGGGTATAATCCTAGCAGTGGAATAGCTGGATTGGAAGGCAGTTCCACCTTTAGTTTTCTGAGGAAACTCCACACTGTTTTCCACAGTGGCTGCACCAGTCTGCATTCCCATCCACAGTGTACTAGGGTTCCTTTTTCTCCACAGCGTTGCCAAAACTTGTTTGTTGATTTGTTATGATGGCCATTCTGACCCATATGTAGTGGTATCTCATTGTGCTTTTAATTTTCATCTCTCTGTTGTCTAGTGATGTTGAGCATCCTTCCATATGTCTCTGGGCCCTCTGTATGTCCCTCTTGGAGAAGTGTCTGTTCAGGTCCTTTGCCCATTTTTTAATTGGATTGTTTGTCTTCCTGGAGTGGAGTCATGTGAGTTCTTCACATACCTTGGAGACCAAACCCTTGTCTGAGGTGTTATTGACAAATACATTTTCCTGTATGGTTGGTTCCTTTTCCCTTTTGCTGACATTTTCTTTAGCAGTGAAGAAGCTTTTTATTTTGATCATGTCCATTTGTTATTCTTTCCTTTATGTCCCTTGCTCTGGGGGACATATCGGTGAAAATACTGCTGTGTGTATTATGTGAGATTTTCCTGCCTATGTTCTCTTCTAGGACTTTTATGGTGTCATGACTTATATTTAAGTCTTTTATCCAACTGGAGTTCATTTTTGTGTATGGTGTAACTTGTTGGTCTAGTTTCATTTTTTTGCTTGTACCTGTCCAGATTTCCCAACACCATTTGTTAAAGAGGCTATTTTTACTCCATGTTATGCTCTTGCCCACTTTGTCAAATATTAATTGACCATATAGGCATGGGTTTATTTCTGGGCTCTCTATTCTGTTCCATTGATCTATGTGTCTGTTCTTATGCCAGTACCAGGCTGTTTTTATTACAGTGGCCTTGTAATGTAGTTTGATATCAGGTATTGTGATCCCTCCTACTTTGTTCTTCTTTCTCAGAATTACTGAGGCTATTCAGGGTTGATTACAGTTCCATATAAATTTTTGCAATGTTTGGTCTATATCTGTAAAACATGTCATTGGTATTTTAATAAGGATTGCATTTAATCTATAAATTGCTTTGGGTAGTATGGTCATTTTGATGATGTTAATTCTTCCAATTCATATACACAGTATATGCTTCCATTTATTTGGGTCTTCCTTAATTTCTTTCTTCACCGGGAAGACAAGCAATCCAGTTAAAAAAATAGGCAAAGAACTTGAAGACACTTTTAGACACTTTTCCAAGGAAGACATACAGATAGTCCATAGACACATGAAGATATGCTCAACATCACTAGCCATTAGAGAGATGAAAATTAAAGCCACAATGAGAAATCACTCCACACAAGTCAAAATGGCCATCATTAGTTAATCAACAAACAAGTGCTGGTGAGGTTGCAGAGAAAAGGGAACCCTAGTATATTGTTAGTGGGAATGCAGACTGGTGCAGCCACTGTGGAAAACAGTATGGAATTTCCTAAAAAAACTAAAGATGGAATTGCCTTCCAACCCAGCTATCCCACTGCTGGAATTATATCCTAAGAATCCTGAAACACCAATTCAAAAATTCTATGCACCCCTGAGTTCAGGGCAGCACAATTTACGATAGCCAAGTGCTGGAAGCAACCTGAGTGCCCATCAGTAAATTAGTGGATAGAAAAACTATGGTACATTTACACAATGGAATCCTACCAAGCAGAAGAAAGAAGGAGCTCCTACCCTTTGTGACAGCATGGATAGATCTGTAGAGCATTATGCTAAGTGAAATAAGGTAGGCAGTGAAAGACAAATATCATATGATCTCACTTATTAGTGGAACATAATCAACAAAATAAACAAGCAAGGAGAATACAACCTGAGACACTGAAATAAAGAACAAGCTTACAGTAACCAGAGGAGAGAGGAGAAAGATAATAGGAGATAATAAGAGAAGGGCCATCAAGGACCATGTATAAAGGACATGTAGACAAAGCCAAAAGGCACAGCTTTCAGGGTGGGAGGTGGGGATGAGTGTGGTGGGGGTGTGATGGGGTGAAAATGGGGAAAACTACAATAAAAATTAATTAATTAATTAATTTAAAAAATTAAAGTGAATAAATAAAAATTTAAAAAAAGAATACTGAAACACCAATTCAAAAGAACATATGCTCCCATAGCAGCATTATTTACAATAGCCAAGTGCTGGAAACAGCCTCAGTGCCTATCAGTAAATGAGTGGATCAGAAAACTGTGGTACACTGCTAGGATTATACCCTAGGAACCCTGAAACAGCAATCCAAAAGAATGTGTGCACCACAATATTCATAGCAGCACAATTTACAATAGCCAAGTGCTGGAAGCAACCTAGGTGCCCATTAGTAAATGAATGGATCAAAAACCTATGGCACATTTACACAATGGAATTCTATGCAGCAGAAAGACAGAAGGAGCTCCTACCCTTGGCGACAGCATGGATGGAACTGGAGAGCATTATGCTAAGCAAAATAAGCCAGGCAGTGAAAGACAAATACTATATGATCTCAGCTTTAACAGGAACCTAATCAACAAAACAAACAAACAAGCAAAATATAAGAAAAGACACTGAAATTGAGAACAGGCTGACAGTGACCAGAGGGGAGAGGGGAGGGAATTTCAGGGGAAAAGGGGAAGGGTTTGCAGGAACAAGTATAAAGGACACATGGATGGAAATAAGGGTGGGGTGGAAACGGGAGGGAGGTGGGGAGGGCTGGGGTGGTGGGCTGGGATGAGAGTAAAAGATAGGCTATCATTTGAAATCAAAGGAGAAATAAGGAGCTTCTCTGACAAGAAAAACCTAAAGGACTTTGCTAACATCAAATCAATACTGCAACTAATGTTAAAGGGCTTCCTTTAAGAAGAAGAGAAGGAAAAAGAGAAAAAGAGAGGAAAACAGTCTAACAATAAAATGGCATTAAATGTATATTTATCAATAATCACCTTAAAAATAAATGGCTTAAATGCTCTGACTAAAAGATATAGATTACCTGAATGGATAATAAAACAAGGCCAATATATGTGTTGCCTTCAAGAGACCCATCTCAGATCAAAAGATATAGACAGACTAAAAGTAAAGGGTTGGAAAAGATAATTCATGCAAATGGAAAAGAAAGAAAAGTTAGGGTAGCTGTACTTATATCTGACAAAATAGATTTTAAAACCAAAGCTATAGTAAGTGACAAAGAAAGACACTATGTAATGATAAAGGGAACCATCCAACAAGCTTACACACCCAACATAGGAGCACCTAAATATGTGAAACAAATCTTGGTGGACACAAAAGGAGAGATTGACAGAAATGCAGAGTTGGGGATTTAACACCCCATTGACTTCAATGGATAGATCTTCCAGACAGGAAATCAATAAGGAGACAGTGACCTTAAATGACACACTAGATCAAATGGATTTAATTTATATCTTCAGAGCATTTCACCCCATAGTAGCAGAATATACATACTTTTTAAGTGCACATGGCATGTTTCCTAGGATAGACCACATGTTGGGACACAAAACAAGTCTCAATGGACTTAAGAAGATTGAAATCATGCAAGCATTTGCTCTGACCACAGTGCGATGAAACAAGAATTAATCAAAAGAAGAAAACTGAAAAACACACAAAGACATGGAAGCTAAATAACATGTTGTTAAACAATGAATGGGTCAACGATGAAATCAAGGAGGAAGTCAAAAGATACCTTGAAACAAATGAAAATGAGGACACAACAATCCAAAATCTGTGGGACACTGGGAGAGCAATCCTAAGAGGGAAATTCATAGCATTGCAGGCCTACCTCAAAAAAAAAACAAGAAAAATCTCAAATAAGCAATATACCTTCACACTTAAAGGAACATGAAAAAGAACAACAAACCAAGCCCAAAGTGAATAGAAGAAAGGAAATAATAAAAATCAGAGCAGAAATAAATGCAATAGAGTCTTTAAAAATGATACAAAATATCATTGAATCCAAGAGCTGGTTCTTTGAAAAGATAAACAAGATTAACAAACCATTAACCAGACTCATCAAGATAAATAGAGAAAGAACCCAAATAAATAAAATCAGAAATGAAAAAGGAGAAATAACAACCGACACTGAGGAAGTACAAAGGATTGTAGGAAAATATTGTGAACAATTATATGCCAACAAACAGGACAACCTGGATGAAATAGATAAATGCCTAGAAACATACAATTTTCCAAATATAAATCAGGAAGAGTCAGAGAATCTGAATAGAAAGGTTACACCTAACGAAATTGAAGCAGTAATAAAAAACAACAACAACAACAACAAACACCAAAAGCCTCCCAACAAACAAAAGCCATGCCAGATGGCTTAACAGGTGAATTTGACCAAATATTCTGAGAACTCACACCTCTCCTTCTCAAACCATTTCATAAGATTCCAGAAGACGGAAGGCTTCTAAACTCATTTTATGAGGCTAGCATTATCCTAACTCCAAAACCAGATAAAGACACTACAGAGAAAGAAAATTATAGGACAGTATACCTAATGAACATAGATGCTAAAATCCTGAACAAAATATTAGCAAATTGAATACAGCAATGCATTGGAAAGATCATACATCATGATCAAGTGGGATTTATTCCAGGAATGCAAGCTTGGTACAACATTCACTAACCAATAAATGTGATCCACCACATAAACAAAATGAAGGATAAAAACCACAAAATCATACCAATAGATGCAGAAAAAGCTTTTGATAAGATCCAGCACCCATTTATGATCAAATTTCTCAGTGACATAGGAATAGAGGGAACATGCCTAAACATGATAAAGGCCATATATGATAAACCTACTGCCAACATCATCCTCAATGGGCAAAAACTACAAGCATTCCCTTTAAGATTGGGAACAAGATAGGGATATCTGCTTTCACTTGTCTTATTCAACATAGTACCAGAAGTTCTAGCCACAGCAATCAGACAAGAAGAAATAAAAAGCATCACAACTGGAAAGGAAGATATAAAACTGTCTTTATTTGCAGATGAAATGATACTGTACATAGAGAACCCTAAAGATCCCTCCAAAAAACTACTAGAACTGATAATGAATTCAGAAATGTTTCAGAATACAAAATTAATATACAGAAATCAATTATATTTTATATGCCAATAATGAAATAACAAAGTGAAATTAAGAAAACAATCCCATTCACAATTGATTCAAAAAGAATAAAATACTGTAGAATAAATCTAACCAAGGATGTAAAAGATTTATACACAGAAAATTATAAGACACTGAAGAAAGAAATTGAAGAAGATATAAATAAATGGAAGCACATATCATGTTCACAGATAGGAAGAATTAGCATCATTAAAATGTCTACACTTCCCAAAGCAATCTATAGATTCAACACAATTCCTTTCAAGATTCCAATGATCTATTTCACAGAATTGGAACAAATATTTCAAAAATTTATATGGAATCAGAAATGGCCCTGCATAGCAAAAGCCATTCAGAGAAAAAAGAACAATGTTGGAGGAATTACGCTATTTAATATCAAACTACAATACAAGGCCATAGTAATCAAAACAGCCTGGCACTGGCATAAAAACAGAATATAGTATAATAGAATAGAGAGCCCCAAAATAAACCCACTTAATAGTCAATTAATAATTAATATTCAGTTAATAGTCAATTAATATTTGACAGAAAAAGCAAGCCCATATAGTGGGTTAAAAATTGTTTATTCAAAAAATGCTGTTTGGAAAATTTGACAGATATGTGTGGAAAAGTGAAAACAGACCACCTTCTTACACCACACATAAGAATAAATTCAAAATGGATCAAAGACTTAAATGGTACGCCAGAAACCATAAAAGTCCTAAAAGAAGACATAGGCAACAAAATCTCAGACATTGCTCGTAGAAATTTTTTATCAGATAAATCTCCCCAGGTGAGGGAAACAAAAGAAAAAATAAACAAAGAGGACTACATTGAACTAAGAGTTTTTGCATAGCAAAGGAAATCATCAACAAAATAAAAAGACAACCCACAGAATAAGAGAACACATCCACTGATACATCTGATAAAGGGTTAATATCCAAAATTTATAAAGCACTTACAAAACAGCACCAAAGAAACAAATGGCCCTTTAAAAATAGGCAAAGTACTTGAATAGACACTTGACCAAAGGCAACACAGATGGCCAACAGGCATATGAAAAGATGCTCAATGTCACTAATCATCAGAGAAACACAAATTAAAACCACAATGCGATATCACCTCGCACTGGTCAGAATGATCATCATTAATAAATCAACAAACAAGTGCTGACAGGGATTTGGAGAAAAGGGAACCCTAGTACACTGTTGCTGGGAATGCAGACTGATGCAGCCACTGCAGAAAACAGTATGGAATTTCACCAAAAAACTAAAAATGGAACTGCCATTTGACCCCATGATTCCACTGCTGGGAATATACCCTAAGAATTCTGAATCACCAATTCAAACGAACCTATGCACCCCTATGTTCACAGCAGCGTTATTTACAATAGCCAAGTGCTGGAAACAGAGTAAGTGTCCATCAGTAAATAAGTGGACAAAAAAAATGTGGTACATTTACACAGCAGAATACTAGGCAGCAGAAAGAAAGAAGGAACTCCTACCTTTTGTGACAAAATGGATGGAACTGGAGAATATTATGCTAAGTGAAATAAGCCAGACAGTGAGAGACAAACACCATATGAACTTACCTATAAAAGAAACCTAGTGAACAAAAATAAAGTAATGAGCAAAATAGAACCAGAGACATGGAAGCATGGAACAGACTGGCAGCGACCAGAAGGGAGGCAGGAGAGGGAGAATGGTGTAAAGAAGGAGAAGGGACTAGTCATGGAGCATGTGTG